>JAQZBX010011734.1:32213-42351 GCA_029593785.1 Cabassous unicinctus | reverse complement strand
AGAAGTCCACAGTTACCAGGCCATAAAGCATAAGTTTCTTCCCTCACCAAAGTCCATTGCCACGTGTTGGAGCAAGACAGCTGCCGACGTTTGCCAGGGTTCAGGCTTCTTGGGTTCCTCTCTTCCCGGGCCTTTGTTTCTCTCTGGGCTTAGCTCCTCTGTTTCTACCACAAGGCCAGCTGTAGACTTTCAGGTGAATGGCTCGCTTCTCTTCTCCTGGGGCCTTCTCTCCAACATCAAAACTCCAGCATCAAAACTGCTACTCAAAACTGCAACTCAAAAACTGCTCCCCCTGTCCTTTGCCTTGCCTTCCATATTCGATTACCCACCCCCACCAAGGGGTGGGGTTCAACACCCCATTGACATGGCCCAGCCAACGCCCCAATCACAACAAAATCATGCCCAGATCAATAGATCAGTTCACAAGCATGATCCAATTATATATTTGAAATTCATAATTATATCAATCCACCAAATGGCTACAATTGGCTTTTTGATTTCTGCAAAAAAGGCCGATGGAATTTCTATTGGGATTGCATTGAATCTGCAAATCAATTTGGGTAGAATTGGCAATAATATTTTGTCTTCGAATCCATGATCATGTAATGTCCTTCCATTTAATTAAGACTTCTTCAGTTTATTTTAGCAATGTTTTGTAGTTTTCTGAATACAGGTCCTTTATGTCTTTGGTTAAGTTTATTCCTAAATATTTTATTGTTTTAGTCACTATTATAAATGGAATTTTTTTCTGATTTCCTCCTCAGATTGCACATTGATAGTGTATAGAAACGCCTTTTGATTTTTGCATATTAATCTTGTATCCACCACTTCTCTGAACTTGTCTATTAATTCTATAAGCTTTCTTGTGGACTTTTTAGGAGTTTTTCTATATAAGATCAAGTAATCAGTGAATAGTGAAAGTTTTAATTCTTCATTTACTATTTGGGTTCCTTTTATTTCTTTGTCTAGCCTATTTGCTCTAACTAGAACTTCTAGCACAATATTGAATAATAATGGTGACAGTGGGCATTCTTTTCTTGTTCCTGAGCTCAGTGAGAAAGCTATCAGTCTTTTACCATTTAGTACAATGTTAGCTCTAGGTTTTTCATATATGCACTTTACCATATAGAGATAACTTCCTTCCATTCCTATCTTTTGCAGTGTTTTTTCCCAAGAATATGTGCTGTATTTTGTCAAATGTCTTTTCAGCATCAATTAAGAAGATCATGTGATTTTTATTCTTCAATTTATCAATGTGGTTTATTACACTAATTGACATTCTTGTGTTGAATTACCCTTGCATAATTGGGATAATAGTCACTTGATCATGGTGTATAATTCTTTTAAAGTGCATTTGGATTCTGTTTGCAAGTATTTGGGGGAGGGGTTTTTTTGCTCTATACTCATTAGAGATATTGGTCTGTAATTTTCTTTGTAGTGTCTTTACCTGGTTTTCATATTAAGATAATGGCCTCATAGAATAAGTTTGGTAGCATTCTGTCCTGTTTAATTTTTTGGAAAAGCTTGAGCAAGATAAATATTAAGTAGTCTTTGAATGATTGATGGAATTCACCTGTGAAGCCATCTGGTCCTGGGCTTTTCCTCTTTGGGAGGTTTTTAATGACTGTTTCAATCTTCATATATTTATGAATTTTACATTTTTCTGTCCATCATTGATTTCTAGTTTCATTCTGCTATGATCAGAGAAAGTGCTTTGTATAATTTCAATCTTTTAAAATTTATTTATACTTGTCTTGTGACCCAATATATAGACTATCTTGGAGAATAATCCATAAGCACTTGAAAAGAATGTATATCCTGCTGTTTTGGGATGCTATGCTCTATAGATGTCTGTTAGATCTAGTTCATTTATCATATTATTCAAGTTCTCTCTTTCTTTATCCTCTGTCCAGATTTTCTATCCAGTGTAGAGAGTTGTGTATTGAAGTCTCCAACTATTATTGTAAAGACATCTATTTCTCCCTTCATCTTTGTCACTGTGTGCCTCATGTATCTTGGGGCACTGAGGTTAGGTGCATCAATTTTTCTTGGTGAATTGCTCCTTTTATTAACATATAATGGCCTTCTTCATCCCTTATCACAGTTTTGCACTTAAAACCCATTTTATCTGATATTAGTATCATGACTCCAGCTCTTTTTTGCTTACTATTGTCATGGAATATTTTTCTCCAAACTTTCACTTTTAACCTGGTTGTATCCTTACATCTGAGGTCAGTCTCTTATAGACAGCATAAAGGTGGCTAATATTTTTTTAATCCATTCTATCAGTCTATGTCTTTTGATGGGGAGTGGTTCAAGCCATTAGCATTTGATGTTATTACTGTAAAGGCATTACTTACTTCATCCATTTTGATCTTTGGTTTTCTGTTGTCATATTATACTGTTGTCTACCTTTTTACCCTATAATTTACCTTTTCTAATAATCTTCATTTCTACACTCTTCCCCAAGTCTTGCTCCCTTGTTTTTCCCATTCAAGCTGCAACAAATCCTTTAGTGTCACTTGAAATTCTGGTCTTTTGGTAAAATATTCTATCAGTTTTTGTTTGTCTGTGAAGACTTTGAGCTCCCTTTCATTTCTGAAAGACAGCCTTGCCAGATACAGACTACTTGGCTAACAGGTTTCCTAGTATGGCTTGTAATATTATGCTCATGTCTAGGTATCAGAATATTTTGAAGAATTTACTCTGATGGCCATTTTTCTTTCTCTTGTCTTTTATTATTATTTTTTCACAGGTCTTCTTTGATATTTGGTCCAACTTATCCCATGTCTTTAAAATCTCCCAGCTTAAGTTATCAAAATCATGCCAGGGACTCACTAATGGAGCACAGATTTTCTCTCAGTGTTTAGAGAACACAAACACCCAAGTGCAGTTTTTGTCCATACAATTTCAAGACCAGCCAGCAGATGGCACTCATTGGCATACTTTTCCACAGGGGTGTATCTCTCTCCATTTACCTTTGTTTCTGTCTGGCCAGAGTTGAGATTCAAAGCAGGCTCCACTGGTCCAATTCACTGAAGAAAAGGCCCCCAACTACCCCTCTGATTTCCCTTGTAACAGCTGACAGGGGGAAGACTTCTGCAAAGAGCTAGGGGTTTTAGCAAAGCTTAACATCTTCAGGCTGGAGGAGGGGAACACTTCCCAGCAGCCTAGACTTTAGTAACTCCTAGTTCGCTGTTTCAGGTTCTTTGTCTCTCTGTCCCTCAACCTCCTGCAAATTGTGAAGCACTGTCCTGGTTTGCTGATCCCCAAAGCAGGTCCCTGGGGCAGCTATTGGCTCTTTCTCCATTGTTTTTGTGAGAGCTGAGCCTTGTATGCCTCATCCAACACCACTTTCCCACTATCCATCTTATATTTTGTTTTTATTTTTCTTGTGTATACACACTAAACTTAAGTAAACCAGTCTTCTTTTATATACGAATTTTATTCAAAAAGATAGATTTTCTTAATTTTGAATGATACATAGAACTGCTGTAAAGGAAAAAAATAACCTCATGGTTTACAGTTTTAAAGAAAATGATTTAAAATATAATAATAATATTATGGAGGAAAACAGAAAAAGAGTTACAAATGTCTAATAATCATAATTCTTACACAATGTAAAATTAAGCAAATTTACAAACATAACTATAACACCATTAAAGTGTACACTAATGAAAGCAATTTAAGATGGCTAGTATTATAGTTTTGTTGCAGGAAAATTACCTCATGTAAATATTGCACAGAGAGGAGGTAAAGGCAATTTTGAGTTTGGCCCATTAATATTGTAAGAATTTTCTCAATCTAAACTACTGTGAAAATATTCTTATACACTCCACAATCATTCAACACCCTCTTGGTGCAAATCCTTTACTCACTCACAGTTTGCCACAAGGCTTCTGATGCAAAGTACCAGAAATGGGTTACTTTTATAAAGGGAATTTTGTTTGTAGTAAAAGGTTACACTTCCAAGGCCTGAAATTTCCAAATTTAGGCACTGTCAGAGATGTTTTCTCATGAAAGTCAGCTACTAGTTATTCTAGGGTCCTGCCACATGGTGAATCAAGATAGCAGTTGATCTTTGCCAAGGTTCCTGCCTTCCCTCCCTGGCTTAACATCTCCTGGAGCCCTGCTGTGGGTGACAAGGCATAGGGCTGGTCTCTTTAGTTTTGAGCTGCTCTATGGGCCCAGGCCCTCTGGGGCCTCTTTCTGTGCCTCTGTGTTCTGCCGGTTCCAGACTCTGAGTCATCTCACAACCTCTTGGAGCTTATCTGCATTTTTGCAGGTGTAGGTGAACCTTGAGTCTCTCTGTCTCTATCTCTCTTTCTCTCTCTCTCTCTCTCTGTCTCTCTCTCTCTCTCTCTCTCTCTCTCTCTCTCTCTCCTTTCTCCTTTCTCTCACATCGTAAGATAAAAAAGTGACAGCTTCATTTTCTCTGTGTGTCTCTCTGTGTCTCCATTTATACAAGACCCAGCAAATGTGCAGAAACTCAGCCTGAGTCACACCTCATTGAAGTAGCCCAATCAAAAGCAATCTAATAAAGTGATCTAAAGTGAGTCAAATACAATCAAAAGGGTACCACACCCATAGGTATAGATTAGTTTAAGAACATAATTTTTTGGGGGGAGTCAACAAATTCAAACTGTGGCACTCACCTACTAAGTTCACCTTTGCTCATGTCTTAGCCTCCTCCAAATATGTAGCCATGTTTGGTTCTTCTATATTATCACTCCTGATCAGGCACTGAAAATATTTGGTTATACAAGTTATTATCATAAAGTTACCAAAGATGTGCTTATAGGTATATTGAAATCATAATGAAAATGGAAACATGAAATTAAGCATTCTTATGGAAGCCATCACACCCTAGTATTAGAACCTGTGGTTTATTCACTTCTAATTCAACCCAATAATGGCATCCATCACAAATATTTAATGAATTTCTGTTATACTACAATCACTCTACAACTGGCTTGTGATAGATTACTGGAAAAAAATACACAAAGATCCTGTGACAGACTAAAAACAAGAAATATAATAAATATGTATATTAAAGAGTAAGAAGATGATAATTTCTATTTTAAAAGAAAGGGTAATTTATGGTAAGGGAATCAGGAGTACTAGTGAGGATGCTGTATTTAAAATAGTGATTAGGGAGGCCTCACTGAGGAGAGATTTAGAGCAATGGCTCAAGCAAATGGAGCTATTAAGCAAGTAATTACTGGAAGAGTAGGTTAAGCAAAGAAAACACCTGAAGAAAATGCCTTAAGAAGTAAGTCACTGGGATCATGACCATTGGGTTAGACAGATACATCTCAGCTCTCAGTAAAACAATGGAGATGGAACCAAAGGCTGCCTTGGGGACCCGCTTTGGGCTACAGCAGAACAGGAGGACACTGCTAGAGGGACAGAGAGATGAAGAAGCCAGAACACCTAATCATGTGTTATTAAACCTCCCAGCCACAGGGAAGGGCTCCCCTCCCCCACCCCTGAGATATTAAGTGAGGGTAAAACTCCTGGCAATTTGCATCTAACTGACATGAAAGCAGACATCTTCCTACATGCCAGCTGCTTTGGATATATATAGAATGGGAAGGTGCTCTGACTCATTTAGGAGGGTACTGAAAGGATAAAGAAGCCAAGGAATATCATGAGTTGCTCACACTTGTGGCTGGAAGCAACATATACACCTTACCCTAAGGGCAAATAGCATAGGTGGAGCTGCTGGCTTCTAGCTTCAAAGGGAGTATGAAGGTGGATTTTGGGGGAGGAAGAGGGGTCTGGGAGGGTAGAGAGTGGTTTCTTTGAGGTGAATTTGGCAACCTCAGCCTCCCTTGAATATTGGAAGGGTCCCTGACTTGACAGGGAGATGGGAGGGGGATCTCCTCAAGCAGGCGGTCATGTCAAGCCACCCAGATAAAGAGAGGAATTAGATCAGAAAGGAGGCAGGGACAGACAGGAGTCTAATCAGCAGGACCCTAGCACATTGCAAGGAATCTAACCTGCCTGAAGGAAAGGGGGATGATATCCTTCTGAAAGGCTGACCAACCTAAGTAGACAGGTTAGCTCAGTGAAAGAATTCCTGCCTTGCATATATGAGGTCCCAGGTTTAATTCCCATCTCTTCTTAGGGAAGGAATCCAGTGAGATATCATACATTCAGCTGAAACTTTATGACGGAGAACATGCAGACATTCTCTTTATATTAGCTTTCTTGGATCTGTTATTCTTTTTAAAAAAGATTCCTTTAAAAATTTTTCCTTATTTTCCTTATTTTATTCAGTAAATCCCAATTCAAAACCTGCAGAGGGCAGGCTGCAGGGTTATTGATTGATGAACACCAGCAGCCTGAAAAGATACTTAAGGGTCTAAGAGGGAAGAAAGTTTTTCTGTGCTTATTTTGTTTTTTGTTCATTTTTTCTCTCTTTCTACTTTTTTAAAATGAGTTGCTGCTATCATATTTATTGTTTGTTGTTTCCCCTTCTTTTGTTTCCCTGTTAGTTTGTGTTTTTTTCTTTCTTTATCAATTTTCTTTGCCTATGCTATTTTATTTTGTCCTTCCTCTTTCTATATTCTGTTTTCTGTTCTTGTTCTTTCTTTCCAATTTTTTTTGTTTAGTTTTCAGTTTTTCCTGTTTTTATTTCTCTCTCTTTCCTTTTTCAGTGTTTTCTTTCTTTTTTTCCTGTATTTTCTTTCTCTCTCATTTTTTCTTTTCCTCCCTTCTCATCATTCCAGCTTTGTAATCCATTCTATATATTTTTCTCTATTCTGTGTCTTCATTGTTTCTATTCCACTTTTTAAATTTTATTCCACTGTACTTCTTACTCATGTTAATTATTCATTTTCCAAGGTCTTGTATAATTCCTCTCCTACCTTTTACTATTATTATAACTATTATTCTTTTTCTCTTCCTATATCTTTTCTTTGCTGTAGTCCAAATTTTTTCCCAAGGGAACACGAACAACAGCAAGGAAAAAGAATAAGAGGGAAGAAGTGCCACAATGAAACCTAACCACAAACACAAAAACAACAAGATAAACCCTAGAGTAAAAAGAAAATCTAATCAGCTGAATAAACCCATCAAGATAAACAGATGTTTATACACCAACAAAAATATACAAGCCATACTAAGAAACAGGAAGACATGGCCCAGTCCAATGAACAAACTAAAAAACAGGAGGAGATGTAGAACATGGAATAACTAATCAGAGATGTCCAAATACCATGAATCAACTTAATGAAGTATAGGAAAAGTTTAAGGATATTAAGAAGACACTGGGAGAATATATTGCAGAAATTGTAGGCATACATAAAAAAAATAAAGGATATGATGGTGATGAATTGTACAACTCAAGAAATGAAATATACTGGAAGTACATAACAACAGATTTGAAGAGTGAGAGGAAAGAATCAATGATTTAGAAGACAATACATCTGAAATCAAACGGATAGTAGAAAAGATAGATAAAAGATCAAAAAAATCCAGGAGGGACTTATGGATTTGAATGACAACATGAAAGACACAAAAATAAACATTATAGCCATCCCAGAGGGAGAAGAGAAAGGAAAGGGGACAGAAGGTGTGTTGAAGGAAATAATGGCTGAAAACCTCCCCACCTTATTGAGGGAGATGGATGTGCATGTCCAAGAAGCACAGCACACCCCAATCAGTGAAAATCCTAACAGGCTTACTACAATAAATATACTTGTCAAATTGTCCAATGCTCAATATAAAGAGAGAATACTGAAAGCAGCAAGAGAAAAGAGATTCATCACATACAAGGGAATTTTGATAAGATTAAGTGATGACTTCTCATCTGAAACATGGAGGAAAGGAGGCCATGGTATGACATGGTTAAGGTGCTAAAAGAAAAAACTTTCAGCCAATAATACACTCTGCAGCAAAGATGACATTCAAAAATGAGGGAGAGTTCAAAATAGTGACAGGTAATCAGAAATTAAGAGAGTATATTAAAAAGAAACCTGCACTTCAAGAAATGGAAAAGGAGTTCTGCAAGTCAAAAGGAAAGAACAGGAGAGAGAGAGTTGGAGAAGAGTGTAAGAACAACTAAAAAGAGAAATAAAAAATATATGGCACACATATACCTAAATAAATATGGATAATATAAGTAAGTCCTTGAGAGTAATAACACTGAATGTTAATGGATTAAACTTACCAGTCAAGAACACAGATTGGTAGAATGGATTAGGATATGACCCATCTATATGCTATCTGGAAGAAAACAACCTTAGATCCAGGGGTGCAAGGAGATTGACAGTGAATGGTCAAAAAATAATTTTACATACAAACAATAAACAAAAAATAGCAGGAATAGCTACATTAATATCAGGCAAAATAGACTTGAAATGTGAAAGTATTCTAAGAGGCAAAGAAGGGCACTATATATCAATAAAAGAAGAAATCTATCCAGAAGAAAGAACAATCATAAACATTTATGCACCTAACCAGAGTGCCTCAAAATACATGAGGCAAACACTGGAAAAAATAGTAGAGAAATAGATACTTGTACAATGATAGCTGGGGACGTTAATACACTGTTATCACCAATAAACAGAAAATCTCAATAGAGAATCAATAAAGAAAAAAAGACCTTGAATAATACATTAGAGGATCTGGACCTAATAGACATATACAAAATATGACACCAAATACAGTGGGATATAAATTCTTCTCAAGTGCACATGGAACATTCTCCAAGATAGACCACTTGCTAGGCCTCAGACCAAATCTCAATGAATTCAGAAAGATTGAAATTATACAAAGTAATTTCTCTAACCACAATGGAATGAAGCTGGAAATCAGTAAGGGGCAGGGAACCAGATTAGGCACAAACATATGGAAGTTTAAAAACACACTCTTAGACAAACAGTGGATCAAGGAAGAAATTGCAAAGAAATCATTAACTACCTTGAAACAAATGAAAATGACAACACAACCTATCAAAACCTATGGGATGCAGCAAAAGCTGTACTGAGAGAGAAACTCATAACCATAAATGCCTATATTAAAAAAGAAGAAAAAGCTAAATCAAAGACTTAACTGCTCACCTGGAGGAATCAGAAAAAGAACAACAAACTACTACCAATGGAAGTAGAAAGAAAGAAGTAACAAATATTAGAGCAGAGCTAAGTGAAATTGAAAATAAGAAAGCAGTATAAAAATAAACAAATCCAAAAACTTTTTCTTCAAGATTATTAATAAAATTGAGAAACTCTTAGCTAGACTAACAATGAAAAAAAGAAAGAAGATGCACATACATAAATAAGAAATGACAAAGAGGATATCACCACTGACCCCAAGGAAATAAAGAGTATCATAAGAGGATAGTTTGAAAAATTGTAGACTTAAAAGATGGATAATTTAGAGGAAATGGACAAATTCCTAGAAACACACAAGCAGCCTACATTGCTGAAAGAAGAAACTGATGAACTCAACAGAGCAATCACAAGTATTGAGATAGAATTAGTCACCAAATCCTCCCAATTAAGAAAAGCCCAGGAAGAGATGGCTTCACAGGTGAGGTCTACCAAACATTCTGTAAAGAACAAACTCCAATCCTGATAAAACTATTCCAAATATTGAAGTGGAAGAAATATTGCCTAATTCTAAGATGCCAATATCATCCTAATACAAAGCCCAATGATGCCAGAGAAAGGAAAACTATAGACCTATCTCTCTAATTAAACTGGATGCTAAAATCCTCAACATCTTACTTGCTAATCATATTCAACAATACATAAAAAGTGTTATACACCATGACATGAATTTCATCCCTAGCATGCAAGGATGCTACAGCATAAGAAAATCAATCAGTGTAGCTCACTACATAAAACTACTGAGTGAAAAAAAAATCACATGATCATCTCCATGGATTCAGAAAAAGCATTCAACAAATTACAGCACCATTTCCTGATAAAAACACTTCAAATATAGGAATAGAAGGAAACTTCCTCAACAGGATAAAGGGTATATATGAAAAACTCAAGCTAACTTCATATTCCATGGTGAAGTCAAAAAACTTACCCTCCAAGATCTGGGACAAGACACAGATTTCCACTGTCACAACTCTTATTTAACTTTGTGTTAGAAGTATTGTTCAAGCATGTAGGCAAAAAAA
>JAQZBX010011734.1:0-32113 GCA_029593785.1 Cabassous unicinctus | reverse complement strand
TGTACACCAATAATGATCAATCTGAGGAGGAAATTTTAAAAAATCCCATTTATAATAGCAACTAAAAGAATCAAATATCTAAGAGTAAATTTAACTAAAGATATAAATGATTTTTATGCAGAAAATGACACAACATTCTAAAAGGAAATCAAAGAAGACTTAAATAAATGGAAGAATATTCCCTGCTCATGCATATGAAAACTAAACTTTATGAAGATGTTTATCCTACACAAGCTGATCTGCAGATTTAACACAATCCCAGTGAATATCACCATGACATTTTTTACTGAATTGGAAAAGCTAACCATGAAATTCATCTGAAAGGGTAAGAGGCCCTGAATAGCCAAAGACATATTGGAAAATAAAATGAAATCAGAGGAAACACACTACCAGACTTTAAAACATACTACAAAGCTAGAGTGATTAAAACTGCATGGTATTGGAACAAGGACAGACATACCAATGGAACCAAATTGACAGTTCTGATTTAGATCCTCACGTATACAGTCAAGTGATATTTGACAAGCCTATGAATCACATTCAACTGTGAGAGAATGGCCTCTGCAACAAATGGTGCTTGGAGAACTGGGTATTCATACCCAAAAGAATGAGAAAGTAAAACCATCTCACACCTTATACAAAAATAAACTCAAGATATATCAAAGATCTAAAATATAAGAACCAAGACCATAAAGACCTTGGAAGATTATGAAGGGGAGCATCTACCGGAACTTATATTAGGGAATGGTTTCATGAACCTTACCCCCAAAGCCCAAGCAACAAAAGAAAAAAAAAAGGTAAATGGGAGCACCTCAAAAGTGAAAACTTTTGTACCTCAAAGGAGTTTATCAAGATAGTGAAAAGACAGGCTACACAATGGGAGAAAAAATTTGGTAACCGTATATCTGATAGGGGCATAATATTCAGCATATATAAAGAAATCTTACACCTTGAAAATGAATAGACAAACAACACATTTAAAAATGGGCAAGTGATTTGAATAGACATTTCTCCAAAGAAGAAACACAAATGGCTAAAACACACATGAAAAGATGCTCAACATCAGTAGCTATTAGGGAAATGCAAATCAAAACTACAAGGAGATATCAACTTATACCCATTAAACTGGCAGCTATTAAGTAAACAGGACTACAAGTGTTGGACAGGATGTGGAGGAATGGAACCCTCATCCACTGCTGGTGGGAATGTAGAATGGTGCAGTCACTGGAGAACAGTTTGGCCGTTCCTCAGAAATCTAACCACAGAACTGCCATATTATCCAACAATTCCACTGACGGGTATATACCCAGAATAATTGAAAGTAAGGACAAGAACAGATATAGGAACACCAATGTTCATAGTGGCATTATTCATTATTGCCAAAATTTGGAATCAACCCAAATGTCCATCACCAGATGAATGGATAAACAAATTGTGGTATATACATACACAGCTATAAGAAAGAATGCAGTATTTAAACACAGGATAACATGGGTGAATCTTAAGGACCTTATATTGAGTGAAGCAAGCCAGGCACTGAATGACAAATATTACATGACCTCACTTATATGAATTAATTAAATTAAGTCAACTCATAGAACTAGAGTCTGGAGGACAGGTTTTCAGGAAAGAGAAAAGGAGTAGAGGGTGGTGAGCTGATGCCCATATGGGCACAATCTATGATAAGGTGGAAGTGTGTAGTTGTGCAGTGGAGGGGCATGACAGCGGTGCACTGCTACTTTTGGGTTGGACAGTGCTAGGTTGTCAAGTGGGGAGGGTGGGGAAGGTGGGTTGGACTGTCCATGGAAATAGGGAGAGGGTTGGGGGAGAGAGCAGGTGAACACTGGTGATTGGCAGGTGTGTAGTTGAAACTACAATGTTGGGAATGTTCTTTCAGCAACATGACAAGGGAGGTTTACTGGTTTAAGGTGTTGGATGTGGGGGGCATTTTGGACAGGGCTCACCTGGGAAAGGCTTCTAAGGAGTGTGTGAGTGTTCATCTTGCCATAATGGGTTGTATCAGTGGGTGGAGACCCACATAATGAGCAGGAATGTTTTGGAATTCCATCCTAAGTAATGGAATTTGTGTCCTCAAATAGAGGGTGGGAATCTTTCAAGAGCATAGGCAGTGGCTAAAAGGGGAAGACAGAGCAGTATGCCAATCCCTGTGTGATGCAGGTAAGTATGAAACTTGTTCTTCAAGAAATGAAGCATGGTGGTTGCCATGGTTTCAGATGGGAGGGGGAGGGAAGAATAGAGTAGATGGAATATGGGGCTACTTGGGGGCGATGGATGTGTTCTACATGATCTTGCAATGATGGATACAGGCCATGTTAAATTTCATCAAAATTTGTGGAAGTGTATGATCCAAGATGTGAACTATGGTGTAGGTCATTGACTGTGGTTAGTAGCTATGTTTCAATATTCATACATCAATTGGGACACATGTACCATACACGTGTAAAAGGTTGATGGGGCAGGGGAGAAAGGAGGAGGATGTTTTGTACTTGGAAATTCCCTAAATTGTGTACATGACTTTTCTGTAACCTAAGACTTCCTGAAGAGAAGATGAAAGGTATAAGTCACTGGGGGAATAAACAGAAGGGAGTGTCTCTGTATCTGCAGGACAGCAGATCTTGCAGTGATGAAAGAGGTAATATCAAAAAAAAATTTTTAATGCTTTATCATTATTTTTTATACCAAATATTTTTTAATTTTCATTTTAAAAAATATTTTGTATTTTATTTCTTATTTTTAAAACTATCATTGTTGTTTCATTCTCTTAATTGTTTTTGGCTGTTTACCCCCAGGAAAGCAGTCAGGTCTTTGATTTTAGCTCTTTCTTCTTTTTAATATAAGCATTTATGGCTATGAATTTCCCTCTCAGTACAGCTTTTGCTGCATCCCATAGGTTTTGATAGGTTGTGTTGTCATTTTCATTCATTTTAAGGTAGTTAATGATTTCTTTGCAATTTCCTCCTTGACCCAATCTTTGTCCAAGTGTGTGTTTAACTTCCATATGTTTTTGCCTAATCTGGTTCTCTGCCCCTTACTGATTTCCAGCTTCATTCATTGTGGTTAGAGAAATTACTTTGTATAATTTCAATCTTTCTGAATTCATTGAGAGTTGTTTTGTGACCTAGCCTGTGGTTTATTCTGGAGAATGATCCATGTGAACTTGGAAAGAATGTATATCCTGCTCTATTTAGTGTAATGTTTTTTATATGTCTATTAGGTCCATATCCTCTAATATATTATTCAAGGTCTTTGTTCCTTTATTGATTCCCTATCAAAATATTCTGTTTAATGGTAATAATGTTGTATTAATGTCCCTAACTATCATTGTAGAGGAATCTGTTTCTCCACTATTTTTTCCAGTGTTTGCCTCACTTATTTTGAGGAACAATGGTTGGTGCATAACTGTTTATGATTGCTCTTTCTTCTGGATAGATATCCTCTTTTATTGAGATATAATGTCCTTCTTTGCCTCTTAGAATAATTTTGCATTTCAAGTCTATTTGATCTGTTATTAGTGTAGCTACTCCCGCCATTTTTGGTTATTGTTTGTATGTAAAATTGTTTCCAACCATTCACTCTCAGCCTTCTTGCTCCCCTCTGGCTGAGGTGGATTTTTCCCAGGCAGCATTTAGATAGGCCATATTCCCTAATCCATTCTACCAATTTGTGTCCCTTGACTGGTGAATTTAATCTATTATCATTCAATGTTATTACTGTCAATGAATTACTTACTTTAGCTATATTCTCTTTAGGCTTATGTATGCCATATGTTGTTTTTATTTCTCTGTTTATCTTTTTCTTGCTCTTACACTCTTTTCCAACTTTCTCTCTCCTTTTATCTTTTGACTTGCAGAACTACCTTTAGTATTTCTTGAAGTGCAGTTTTCTTATTGACAGATTCTCTTAGTCTCTGTTTTTCTGTGAATATTTTGAACTCTCCCTCATCTTTGAATGTCAGCTTTGCTAGATAGAGAATTCCTGGCTGGAAATTTATTTCTTTTAGCACCTGAGGTCATACCCCTGCCTCCTTGCCTTTATATTTTCAGATGTGAAATCAGCACTTAATCTCCTTGAGCGTCCCTTGTATGTGATGGTTATCTTTCCTCTTGCTGCATTCAGTATTCTCTCTTCATCTTGAGCATTGGACAACTTGACAAGTAAATGTCTTGGAGTAGGCAAATTGAGATTTATACTGTTTGGGGTGTGCTGTGCTTCCTGGACATGTACGTTCATCTCCCTCAATAAGGTTGGGATGCTTTCAGTCAATATTTTCTCCAACATACCTTCTGTTACCTTTACCTTCTCTTCTCCTTCTGGGATGCCTATACTGCATGTTTTTGTGCATTTTGCATTGTCACTCAACTCCCTCAGTATCTGCTGGATTTTTTATCTATCTGTTCTACTATCTATTTGATTTCAGATGTGCTGTCTTCCACATCATTGATTCTTTCTTTTGCCTGTTCAAATCTGCTGCTATGTGCTTCCAGTGTATTTTTGATTTCTTGGATTGTGCCATTCATTACCATCATGTCCTTTATCATTTTATGTATGTTTATGATTTCTACAGTATGTTCTTCCAGTGTCTTCTTAATATCCATAATCTCTTCCTTTACTTCATTAAGTTGATGCCTAATATATGTTTGGACATATCTGATAAGTTGTTCCATGTTCTGCATCTCCTCCTGTTTTTCAGTTTGTTCTTTGGACTAGGCTATGTATTCTTGTTTCTTAGTATGGCTTGTAATTTTATATTGGTTTCTAGGCATATGTTTATCTTGATGAATTTATTCAGCTGATTAAATTCTCTCTCTATTCCATGGTTTCATTTTGTTGTTGTTGTTTTTTTGTGTGTTAAGGTTTCACTTTGACACTTTGTTCCTCTTATTCTATTTCCTTATTGTTTTCCATGTTTCTTTGAAAAAAAATTAGGACAAGAGGAACAGAAAGAGATAGGAGGAGAAAAAGAATAATAGTAATAATAATAGTAATAGGTAGGAGTGAAACCATACAGGAATAGGAAATTGAAAAATTAACAGGAGTAAGAAGTACAGAGGAATAAGGTTAGAAAAGTGAAATAAAAAAATGAAACAAGAAATGAAATAGAGGAAAATATATAGATTGAATTACAATGCAAGAATGATGAGAAGATGGGGAAATAAAAAAGAAAAGAGAGAAAGAAACAAAAGTGTAAAAGGAAAGAAATCAGAGAATAAAGGAGAGAGAAATAAAAAGAAGAAAACTTGAAAACCATACAAAAAGAAGTGGAATAAAAGAACAACAACAGAAACTAGAAGATATAAAGATGAAGAGAGAAAAGAAATAGCATAGGTAGAGAAAATGGTAAACATAAAAAAAGAGAGAGAGAAAAAAACCAAAACAGAGAAACAAAAGAAGGGGAAACACAACAAACAAGAAACAAGACAGCAGAAACTCATTTCAAAAAAGGAAAAAGTAGGGAAAAAGGATCAGAAAACAAAAATAAACATGGAAAAACTGCCTTCTTTATTAGACCCCTAAGGATCTTCTTTGTCTGCTGGTGTTCATCAAACAATCACCCTGCAGTCTCCCTCTGCAGGTTTTGAACTGGGTTTTAGTGAGTAAAATAAGGAAAATAAAAAAGGAACTTTTTTAAAAAATAGGAGGTCCAAATAAGGCTAATACGAAGAGAATGTCTATATGTTCCCTGTCATAAAGTTTCAGATGGATGTCTGATAACCCTGTGGATCACTTTTCTTAGATCATCTGGGAACTTATCTGTCCCCTTAAGTTAATCAGCCTTTGGGAAGGTTATCCACCCCTTTTCTCTTGGGCAGGTTAGATTCCCTGCAGTCTGCCAGAGTCCTGCTGATTTGTTGCCTGCCTCTGCCTCCTCTCTGATCTACTTCCTCTCTTTACCTGGGCAGCTGGACTTGACAGCCTGACTGACGAGATCCCCCTCCTCTTTCTCTTTTGAGTCAGGCTCCCTTCTGATATTGAAGAGGGCCTCAGCTGGCCAAACTCACTTCAAAGAAACTTCTCTCTCCCCTCCCAGAGCCCTCTTCTTCCCCAGGAATCCACTTTCTCACTCTGTTCAGAGATGGAAGCCAGTGGCTCCACCTATGCTATTTGCCCTGAGGGTGGGGCACATGTGCCAATTTCAGCCACAGGGACATGACCCATGATTTTCCCCTAGCATCCCTATCTGTCCAGTGCACTCCTAAATGAGTCAGAGCTCCTTCCCACTCAATATGTATCCAAAGAAGCTGGCAGGAAGGAAGATGCCTACTCTCTTCTCAGTTACATACAATTCAACAGGAGTTTTACCAGTGCTTAATATCTCAGGGGTGGGGGAGGGGAGCCCTTCCTGGCAGCTGGGAGTTCTAATAACTCAGTCTAATAACTCAGCTTCTTTGTCTCTCCATCCCTCACTTACCTTGGAGCTGTGAAGTAGTGTCCCAGTCCTCTGTATCCCAAAGCAGGTTGCCAAGGCAGCCTCCAGCTCCCTCTCTGTTGTTTTAGCATGAGCTGAGCCCTATATACCTAATCCATTTGACACGTTCCCTTCTTTTTTCATACTATCTTAATATGTAAAATTCAAAAGCATTTCCATACACTACTGATATGAAATCTGAGGAGGAAATCAGAAGAAATCCAATTAAAATAACAACTAAAGCAATCAAATATTGAGGAATAAACTTTACCAAGGACTAAAGGAACTGTATTCAGAAAACTACAAAACATTGCTAAAACAAACCAAAGAAGACTTAAATAAATAAAAAGAACAAATTTGGAGGACTCTCACCTTGTGACTTTAAAGTGTATTACTTATCTACAGTGGTAACAACAGCATGGTACTGGCATAAGAACAAGCAGATGGACCAATGGAGTGGAATCAAGAACTCAGAAATTGACCCTCACATCTACAGTCAAGTAATTTTTGACACACTGGTAAGCCCACCCAGCTTGGCTAGAACAGTGTTTTCAATAGACGGCGTTGGGAGAAGCGGATAGATATATTCAAAAGAAAGAAAGAAGGCTCATATGTCACATCTTATACAAAAATTAACTTAAAATGGATCAAGCATCTAAATATAAAAGCAACAGCCATAAAACTCCTAGAAGAAAATATAGGAAAACATCTTCAAGAACTTGTGCTCTTTGGTAGTTTCTTAAAACGTTATGCCTAAAGCACTAGCAACAAAAAGAAAAATAGATGAATGGGACACACTCAAAATTCAACACTTTTTTAAATTTAGTTATTTATTTTAAAAAGACAGATTACATAAATGCTACACAAAAAATATTGGGATTCCCATATGTCCCTCCTCCCACACCTCCCACAACCTCCCACATAAACATTCTTCATCAGTGTGGCACATTAATTGCAACTGATAAACACATCTTGAAGGATAGGACAGGTGGGTAGAGATTTTACTGGGTTTGGTGGTGCAGGGTTAACAGGTGGGTAGATTAGGAAGAACAGGTTAGAATACCCAGGGCATGTAACTATGAATCTTGTCATCCCATGAGCAAAGACAGGGGAAAGTCATGTGCCCCGGGGGGTGGGGAGGAAGGAACAGAAAGGATTTGTCCTGAAAATTCTACACTTTTGCACCTCAAAGGACATTATCAAAAGGTTGAAAAGACAGCTAACTCAATGGGAGAAAATATTTGGCAATCACATATATGATAAGGCTTTAATATCCATGATATATAAGGAGATAATACAACTCAACAATAAAAAGACAAAATATCCAATTAAAAAATGGGCAAAAAATTTGAAAAGACAACTGTCCAAAGAAGAAATACAAATGGTGAAGAAACACATGAAAAAATGTTCAACATCACTAGCTATTAGAGAAATGGAATCAAAACTACAAAGAGATATCTTTTCACATCTATTAGACTGGCCACTATTAAAAAGTCAGAAAACTAAATGTTGGAGGTGATGTGTAGATATAATTCACTATTGGTGGGAATGTAGAATTGTACAGCCACTGTGGAAGACTCTGACAGTTCCTAAGGAGGTTGCCATGGGATCCAGCAATACCATTGCTAGGTATATACCCAGAAGAACTGAGAGAAGTGACACCAATAGACATCTGCACACCCATGTTCATAGCAGCGTTATTCACAATATCCAAAGTTGGAAACAACCCAGGTATGGATCAACTGATGAATGGATAAATAATTTGTGGAATATACATACGATGGAACATTATGCAGAGGTAAGAAGAAATGAAGTTATGAAACATGACAACATGGATGAACCTGGAGGACATTATTTTGGGTGAAGTAAGCCAGACATGGAAGGCAAACACTGTATGATTGCCCTATTATGAGCTAAATAGATTATGTGAAGTATAAATATGTTATATGAAATATGAATATGGGAAGAATTGCATATATAAGACCATTTTTTCTTTGAAACTGAACAAATGTAGGTTAATACTACAAAATGATAATATTAGAGAAAAAAAAAACATTATTCTAAGTGAAGGAGACCAGACACAGAGTACTACATATTGTATGATTCCATTTATATAAAATGTAAATATATATCAATTTATAAAGATGAAGTCAGATTAGTGGTTATGCAGTTCAGAGAAAGGAATAATAATGGGTGTGGAGTCTCTTTTTTGGAGTAACTAAATAGTTAAACTTTTTTTAATATGATGAGTGCACAACATTGTGAATATACTAAAAGTCATTGATTATACACTGGATAGAAGAGCCAGAAAGAGCAGCTATGTAAAGTGGGAGAAGAATAAAGAGATTGAGAGGTGAGGAATTTTCTTGTTTGTTTGTCTGTTGTTTTTTGTTTGTTTGTTTATTATTATTATTGAAATAATGAAAATTGTTTAATAATGATTGAAGTGATGAATGCAGCCCTATGTGATTATAGTAAATACCATTTGTTCTACACTTTGAATGAATTGTATGCTTATACAGGGAAGCAGCCTGACTTAAAACTTAAGTTTTAAAAGGAACCTCTGGAACTGTGTTGAACTCAGACTCAACAGGACAAGTATAGAATCAGAAATAATTATGAGAGTCTATGCTTAAAATCTAGGCAAAAGATAACTGCAGCTCATAACAGGCTAGCAAGGGAAATGGTGTGAAAATATATAAAACTCTTGATAAAGTTTGAAAGAAAACAATATTTTTTCCTAAAATATTAAGTATGAATTGTGATATCACCAAAATTTTGGCTTCCATGTTTTTAGGCTGGGTAACTGGAAGTATGATAGATTTGTCTGGAGAAGGTTACATTCATAGCATTTAGGAGGTGTGGTGTAAGAACAATGCCTAATTGTGAAGATGCCTATTAGATACATAGAGGAAGATACCAAGTAATTAGTTGAATATAAAATCTGGCATTCAGGTAGAGGTCTAGGGTAGAACCGTAAATTTGAGAGTCATTAGCATAGAGATAGTACTTAAAGTAAGAGAATACTTGATTTGACTTTGATAATTTTAACCTAAGAAAAGAAGATGAATCTCTGAACTTTGGTTTACTAAACACGTTTATCCAGTGGAATCTCAATTGATCTTAATTAACGAGAGATAAAAGATTCCTAATCTTCACTTTCCTTTCAGGAATATTTATGCACAGTGGTGATTCCTAAAATACAAGAGAAAGAGGTTTCTCCCCTCTACCATTTTAACTTCATCACTACTTCTCCTTTCTCCACTTCTTTTCACTTTAATCCCTAATCTTCCCTTTCCTCTATATAGCAATGCTAAACTTGTGATATAGAAGGTTGCTTGTTGGTAGTTTGTCACAAATCAGGAAATTACTGCCTCATGGTCAATAGGACTTTCACCTTGAGAGGTTTTTCAGTAAAAATATGGACTTAAATTAAGTCTTCAGTAATTTTATAATGACAGTTTGAACATCAATGTGCACAGTTAACCCCAGCCATGCTCTCAAAGCCTCCAAAGAGGCATTAAATGATTTTCTCTGGTGTAGTCCAGACTTCCCTTGGAAGTCCAGTCTTCTATAGGGAAACAATCTTCATCATTTTGTTTTCCAGGAATGGACAGGCTCCTGTTACCCCAAATTATTAACAATACATCAATTAAAATATAAGTTTAATGAGCTGCCATGAAAAATGCAAATCAAGAGTACAAACCAATTGACAGATGATGAAAGAGAGAAGGTAAAACAAAGCAAGATTATGTAAAAAATTGAAGATAAAGTCATAGACACAATGGAATCTGCCTCACAAGCTGCAATGCAAAGAAAAGAAAGGGAGTGGACTTGGGCTTCCATAAATCTTCCTCTATTTGATGTTTTGTCCCTCCATGGTATATCAGCTCAAACTAAAATGGAGGTGAGTGCTCTGTGCTCATTTTGCTTACTTCTGCCAAAATTCTACCTGGAGAAGATGCATTTCTGCATAATGATGAGAATATTTTCTCTTCTCTATCAGTCAGAATTTGCGAGAGGATTCTTCCACTTTGCTGCTTCATGTCTCATTTTGCTGCACCATAAATTTCTCATGGCATTTTTAATTTCTGCATTTCTCAGAGTATAAATAAAAGGATTGAGCAAGGGAGTACAATAGTGTAAAACAATGCCACCATCTTGTTCACTGGAAATGTGGTTGGAGGGAGAGTGTATGTGAATATACATGGGACAAGGATTAAGGTGACCACAGTCATAAGAGGTGAAGGTGGAGAAGACTTTATTTCCTCCTTTTGCACTCTGGTTACTCAAAGAATGTAAGTTTAAAATATAGGAGATTATCAGGATTATGAAACTCACCATGCATATGACCCCAATACTAAAGACTAAGAGTAGATTTATGACATAGGTGTCCATGAAGGCAAGTTTCGACAGAAGTTGAAGGTCACAGAAATAGTGGTCAATAACATTAGGGTGACAGAAGGGTAATTTCAAAGCCAAAAAAGTCTTTGCTAAAGAATGTATACTAGATCCTACCCAGGCAGGATTCACCAACACACCACCGATATGTCTTCTCATGACGATTGTACATCACAGTTGATTGCAAATGGCCACAGAGTGATCAAAGGACATGAGGATGAAGACCAAGGTCTCCATGCACCCAAAGAAGTGAAGTGTAAAGATCTGGGTTAGACAATCATTGTAGGAGATGACTTTCTCCTCAGAGTATCTATAATCAACCTTGGTGCCATGGTTGTGGAAAAACAGGCATCAGAAAAGGATAAGTAGAAAAGGAAGAAATACATGGTGTCCCCAAGTATCTGACTGTAACTGATGGTCATCACAACAAGTAAATTCACCACCAGAGTTGCAAGGTAGATAAACAAGAAGACCACAAACACTACTTCCTTCTTTAGAACATCCTGTGTGAACCTCAAAAAAATGAACTCATTCATGCTGCTATTCATATCCTTGGTACAGTAGACATAGAAAGGCACAGTTGAGAAATGGTTTATCTGCAAAGAAAATAGAGAAAGTTATGATTTGGCAAGAGCATTACTACTTTATAGTTCTAATTTCATAAGCACTATAATACAGTAATTCTAAAAGTTTATCATGCATTGTAATTATATGAAAACAAAAAAAATGCTGATGCCCTTGCTTTAGCCATGGAGAATTCCTGGGTGGAACCAAGATTTTTTCACAAAAAACAAAATCATGCAGGTGGTATATTGTAAGGCCAAGGTCTGAGAATTGATGACTTTGCTGTTGACTTCAAGCAAGTCACTTTAATAATTCATGACAATTTTTGCATATGAAAATTTGAGATTCTAGTAGATATTTTAAGTGTATGTACATATATATGATATATATGTGCAGAGATACTACTCAATAGCTGAAAAACAATATTATTATATAATTCAAAAACATTAACTTTGGAAATTCCCTCCTGAGATAAGAATTTCTTGATTTGGCTGCCAGTTTGCATTGATTAATCCTGAACTCTTAAGTATTTTGGATGGGTTAGGCTTTAAAGAGTAATTATTTATCTAATTTTTGTCTCATCATGGCCATAATGTTACCTTAAATGTCCATCAGAACACATGAGATGTTTAAATAAATCACTGAAGCTAGCATTATTGAGGGAAGTTTCTATATAAGTGAAACAATTCATTATTTATATTAGTTTCATGGTATTTAGTTTTATATCTTATGGATCCAACCTGATGTACCACTTCTTATATTTATATAATGTAAATAATATCTTTACTCATATATGATTTTCCTACCCCTACCTTTCAGAGGTTTTGTTCTAATTTTTTTACACTTAAAAATCCATTTCAGAATTGCTCTATCATCTTTTCGTGGTTCTACTCTAGGCTCACATAGATTTGATTCTGTAAAAATGTAATCATACTTTAATATTATGAATTCTGATTTCCATTTTGGATGGTTAAAAGCCTTTATCCATATGACTAAAGGCTATCCATAATGCAATTGCACATTTTAGTAATTGTAAATTCACTAGAAAAAATGTATGATATTAAATATCACATTTGATTTTTATTTAAGTAGTTTTCAAAATATTATCCATAAAATACTTTTGAATGAATCTTTTATATTCATAGAAAATTATGAATTTTATTTTTAATAATTTCCTCAAAACAAACCCATGGGATTACTGTGTCATTGATATGAATATTTTCTAGTTATAGGTAGCATTTCAAATATTCTTCCAATTTTGTTTTACCAGTATTTATTAGAAATACTTTTAATATCTAATATAGAACAAATATATTTACATAATAAAATATACAAAGTTTACAAAATATTTGAATTTGAAAAATAAAGTGTCTATAAAAATTAATGACTTCTTAATCCCACTGTCCAGAGCTAAATGTCAGTTCCTGATATAATGTTCTAGTTTTTCAAGGTTATGCAGTTAGTTACAAATTGGATCATTATTCTCCACTGCTTTAAAAATACCGGAATATAGTTAAGTTTTCCAATGAAAATTAAATATTATCAATTTTGTTCAATTAATAGAATACAAATCATGGCATGCATTTCCTTGATTACCAGTGAAAGTATAATATTTTTCTGTATATATTTTCCCTCTTATATTGTATATGTTTTGAATTATACCTATATTTTTCAATTAATTTTCAGTATCTTTATGTTTTGAGGATTTCCATTTTATTACTAACTTTTATACCATAAAATTTATCAAAACATTTTCCCTTTGCAGTTCAGTTTATTCTTTCAATTAGGGAAGTGAACATCTTTCTATACTTTTATATATTACTCTTAAATGATGTGGAATTTATTTTAATATGAGTTATTATATACATTTCCCTTTTCTGACTAATCAATCAATAAACACCATCAAGTCAGTTATCATATATGCATTAAGAAACTACTCAGATCTGAGGTAGGTATAGTGGAAATCTGTCCTCAACTTTATAATCAAACTGAAGGGGTAACATAACTCTATATTAGATCATTACTAACACAAGAATTCCACATGACTGTATATGGTAATGCAAAATGAATTGTGGTCTCAAAAGTTGAGATTCCTAGAGAATGAATTAATTGATCAGCAAAGGTTCAAAAATGAGGAAAAAAAAGTGGAATTGCCATTTTAAATGTATGAAACTGAATTTTCCAACAAAATTCTCTGGAACTCAGGTATTCAATGATCTTATACTGGGTTTCCTTGATGAGAAAATTTCAAAATGATTACCACAAATTGTCCATTTACCCTAATAAAGCTACATAATTTAAATAAAATGAAGATTTTTGAAATCTAGCTAAAATAATATTAGTTAAGTGTGATGGCATTAGCTATATTTTGATAACTAGTAGCTCTGAATGGCTTTTCCAGTTATCTGATAAATATAAAAGAGAAAAAATGAATATTACTTAATTTTCATTTGTTATTTTCCTACCAGATGTTAAAGACAAAAAAGGGTGCTCTTGGCTGTGAGGAGCAGTTAGGTAAAAACTGTGAGTAAAAGAGTATATAAAGGGGAGATGCATACTTTGCTTCAAGTAAACATAGAGATGACCCCTGTAAAAACTTCACTCATTAAACGTAAAAGTTTTGGGAGATAAACTTGTGGGTGGATAATGGACAGCCATGAAAGCCAGATCATTCAATACAATTTTGATTCATTTTAAATTAGCAGAGGATGTTTGAGGACATGATCATAGGAATTCAGCTCTTAAAAAGATTGGATGCCTTGGCTCAGATCAAAAAGAGCTCAGCATTTTATCATTGAATTCAGGCATTATTTCCTAGCACTCATGGTCTCTCCTACATATTTAACTGGGTTTAGGGTGCATCCCAGATATGGAAGCATGCTGTTTTCTCTTATTTAATATTAATTGTGTTTTACCTGTTGACAGTGTAAATAGTTAAAATTACTTTTTGTCCCCAAAGTCTATATCTAGTTAAAAGTTTTTTCTTTTGTTTCCTTGACAAATAAAATATTTGTCTCTAACCCCTAGGTGTCTATTTTACTATGAGCTCTTTAAATGAGTATTTAATTGAATGAGATCATCTGAATTAAAATTATTCTTGTATTATGGCCTTGTACTTTAAACTGGTTTGCATTTGTGTTATTTCATTTGTCCTGCATATTTTCTTTTGAGATAAATCCTATTCACTTTAAGGTACAAAGTTTAATCTGTGATACAGACAGATTTGCCAAGTTCATTTGGGCTAGAATTAGGACAGAATGTTGTTAGATGGCTTCTCTTACATATATACCGTTATTGTCATATGATGCAGCAAATCTCAAATGTCCATGTGAATTGCCTCCTAGAAAAAAGACTGTTGACAAATGATACCTTAAGTTCTCATTCTTATCTTATCTCAATATCAAATTGTGTAAACCTCATTCTCAGACAAGTTCATAGAAAAAAACTAGGTATATAATTAATAATAATGAAGGGAAGAAAGGACAGAAACTTAATGAAATAAGAGGAGGAGAGAGTAGAGTGACATTGTGCAGACAGCAGGGAGGAAAGAGCCAGGGAATAGGATACTCAAAGACATATAGGGAGAGGTGAGAAAAGATGTTAGAAAGGGTCCTTAGATCAAAATATCATCACAGATATCAGATTCTTTTCCCCTTACCCCCTGCATCATTACTTACCCCAGAATCAGAAAGGGTATGAGGTTGTGTGTCATGGGCTAGTGTTGTCAGGGATTATAAATAACCAAGACCAATGTGAAGTGCAGCGCTCTCTGGTACCATCACTCAGAAACAGCACCACTAAACTTAAATTCTTCAAATGAAAGAACCTGGTGTAGTTGCTCTCCCCTTACAGGTAAAGAGAGGATTTTGAGAAGTACCTTAGTGTTGTAATGAAGCCAATGAAAGCTTATGAAGCCTGGACCACCCTAACTCTTCATTTTTAAGTACTCTCTGCAGCTCCAACATTTTGAATGGGACAAGCTGAATATAGATTCTGTTTGACCAGTCTTTAGGATGCAATGGCAAAAAAATATTTCACAGAGACTAAAAAACTTGCCTCCTATAAGCAAATAGATGACTTCTATTAAATTACATTATTCATAGATTCATCTTTAATTTAGTTAGAGATGAATAATAAGAAGTCTGGATAAAATATGAAAATTATATTTCATTATAATTTAACAAGGCTGTCAGAGAAAGGTATGGGGAATGGGGAGTTGATGGAGAGGGGAGACTATCTGTGGTCACACTTCACATGGTTCCTCCTAGAAACACTGGATTAAACAAAACAGGGTCTACAGCACAGGATGGAGCATATGAAAAATAGGAGGAGTTTCTCAATATGGTTCCTGAAAACATCTTTATGGGTGAAACTATTCCCTTGCTCTTAGAAAGAAATGTCTCTGAGGTCAGCTCTCTTACCAGTTTCTCCTTTAGGGAAGCATGAGTCAAATGCTTATTTTTTTTACTGCTTTGGATATTTATAGTAATTCACACAAAAGTTTTCAATGCCTAAGGCAAGCTTTCAGCACCAGCAGCTCTAAGGAAATCCTTACTTCCTACATAGTCCCACAGGATTGTCCAATGAGCTACCCAGTTCAGACAGTCCATGGGCAAAAGCAAACCAAGGAGCCTATTAAACTGCAAATCACTTTGGATTGCAGATGAAGAAACACCATTCCTGTCTCCATATGATTTGCTTAAGCACATCTCTTCTACAGGCAGGAAACCTTGATGTCAGTTAAAGGTGCACATAGGTGAAACATGTGGGAGTCCTGGCCTCACAACTTAACTGTTACATGAACCTAAGTGTCCTCACCTCTTGAATTTTCAATTTGTTGATTATAAAAAGTAACTAGTAATAACAATCATGTATTTAAAATTAATAATAACAACTCTCTTTTCTTTTCCCATCAGTATTTTTAATACAGTATAAAAAGCAAGAGAAACGAGAGAAGTAAAATGTAAAAGAATTATTGCATACTTGTCTTTTTTATTTTCCTTTAACTTTTAAAGATATGCCTGAGAGTTTATCAACTTATACAGAAGAGTGTTTAAGTTTTGGTTTTGAATATAGTTGCAAGTTATTCAAGATGGGACAGATTACCTTATAAAATTTCTCTCCCACCTGGGAGACCATATTACTACCCACTTCTCTGGCCTAAGTATTAAATGTTTTGCACATCTTATCTGCTATATACCTTCAGTGAGGATAAAGGGGAAAGTCTGGGTAGAGGTAGAGAGAAAGGTGGAAGCAAAATGGGAGTGGAAAAATGGAATGGATAGATTGTCCATGTTTTGCACTTTTAATGAATGTCCTAGTGTAAACCAGTAGTTCCATGTGACTCAGCAAACTTCTCATAAAAAATTTTGCCCTAACACCTGACCTTTTTTGTTAAGCATGCACTGGAAGAATCATGAGGATTTTTGCTTCACTTACAGTCTCCAAGCTTGAGCTTCCACATCAATTGAATTGAAATAAGAAGACTTAGCTTTAAAAAAGTTTCTTTAAATACTAAAGATGCAACATATGAAGAGAAAGTTTCCCTGGCTGAAAGAAAGTACAGAAGATATATTTAAATATCTTTATTAATCTTTCTTAAATGTGTGGAATTAAAGCTTAGAGAAGGAAAACACCTCACCCAGGTTCACACAGATAATTATTAATACAGTTGAGCTAAATACCCAAAACTATTAATTACAAGTCTAAAGTTCTTTTGTTTTAATAAGATAGTACATTAATATCATAAGCTGTCTTGATGTGGGAAATAAGACGGGCAATTAATGTAACTCCACATGAAATCTTCCAGTCGAAGGAACCTGAAATAACTCCCAGCTCTAGAGGAATGAACAAGCTTCCCATATACGTTTGAGAATCTTTTGGAAAGGGTAGTTCTGAAGAAGATCATTGGATTTCTTAGAGGGAAGAAGCTGAGTCAATGATTCTTAGAGTTTCCTTCAAGCTCAGAATCGAATTGGCCCACTAAATATGAAATACTCATTGTAAACTGAATGACTAGATTACCAAACTGGACCTCAGGTTCTGGAAAATCTGGATTGAACTGAATGCAGTTAACTGTGGAAATTTGATCATTGGAGCCATAGAAATGGGAATAGATGACAACTGAATTTGTATTATTTGGGGTTTTGATTCAATTCTTTCTCACAGTTATTCTCAGATAAATTAGAGTCCAATTTTAAATTCTTCAATTTAAAGGTGCTTCTAATTTAGATGTGCTATCCAGTGAATAAATGAGAAACTCTTTCCAAAATTAAACTGGAAATCTGGATAACGAGTGTTTGTATATAATATAAATGGAACTAAACAGATGACAATCAAAACAAAATGAGAGGTGCAGGTGGAGAAAAAAATTTGCCTGTCTTCTGCACTGTACTTTCTCTGAGAATATAAAATAAGTACATAGGAGATAAAACAGGAATAAGAGACACAGCATGCTTTTGATGCCACTATTGGACACAAGTAGCAAGTTTATCACATAGGTGTCCATACAGGAAAGTTTCAACAAGGGCTTCAAGTCAGAAAAGTAGTGGGGCCACAGAAGGGTAATCCCAAAGCCAAGAAAGTTGTACTAAAGAATGGACACAAGATCCTATCTGAGCCAGAATCATGAACACAATCCAGGCACACTGGTTAAGATGGTCATGTACACACTGTCTTACTAATACCCACATAAAGATCAAAGGACATGAGATGAGCACAGAGATCTCCATGTTACCAAAGAAATGGGCTGCAAAGACTTGAGTCATACACTCATTATAGAAAATGGTGTTCCTCTAGCAAGGGCCTCCATAATCAGTTTGGGGGCCATGGTTGTAGAGAAGAGGCATCATCAAAGACAGGCAGTATAGAAAGAAGCACATGGGAAACCCAGTGGTCCAGCTTGTCTTAACCATCAAAAAAAAAAAAAAAATAGAAAGTTCCCTAATAGTACCATAAGATAAAAAATCAAGAAACTGCCAACGTTGTTTTCTGTTTCCCAGAACTCTGTGTCAACCCAAGCAGAATGAGTTCACTCACACTCTTTTTCATTCCCATATCAGTAGTTATAGGTAGAATTCAGTTGAAAAATGTTTATTCTACAGAAAGAAGAAAAGATATGAGATCTAAAGATCAGTGGTCTAAACTGATCGGCTACATGCTTAGCAGACCTGCTACATGCTCTGTTACCTTCAACTGACTTTGGTATGTACCAGAATCCCACATGAATCCTTATAAATTACACAAGCCCATGCCTTTCCAAGATTGATCTATTGATTCAAAACTTCACTGAATTGGACCAACACATTTACATTTTGGAACAAAAGATTATGTCTTTCAGAATTTTTTCCTTCCAAAATTGATGAATGTAGAGCTTGTTGTTTCCTTGGGCAATGGATTAAATTGCTTTGAAAAATTAATTGAAGATACCTATCGTACTATATTGGGAATTTTTATAAGACTTAAATAAAGAGATGATTTTTCACCCATACCTACACACATACATACAAACCTATATTTCATGCATTATGTATTTATCTATGTACTCTGAAATTTCAAAATCGCTATTCCAATGAAACAAAGTATTGATAATGGTAAAGAATCCCTACTGAAAAAATATGTTCTTAGTTCAGTTCACTGAATCTTATGTCTTTTTATAACTGATCACCTGAGTATCTTGGATGTAATATGTTTTACAAAATATTTATTTTGTCTACCTTTTACTATGCCAGAATGTCTCAGCTATAGTGATGGCCACTGCAAAACCAATGTCTGGATAACACTTTGTAGTTTCCATAATGGAGTGAAACTATTCTTTAACTTATTGTTGAATTTATCTCAGCAATCACCTTAAAAGTAGAATATTGAGTTTCTCTGCTTTTGAATTCACAATGGTATACATTTTCCAATATTCCAATAAACTTAGTTGTGTTGTACTCATATATGTACCTTTTTACCCGGAGGTACTCAAAATATTTCCTCTTAAAATATGATTTGGAAAAAATCCCATAATTCCAGCACACAGTTTTATGATTTTTCTATGCCAGTTATGTGTTCATGTATAGTTCTGTATACATGTAGTTTATAAAATGGAAATAATCATATATCTTTTAATATTTGAATTTTCAATTAGAAATATTATAAGCGCTCTTCTTATGTTTAAATTTCCATATTTAATTATCAATTTATATGTATGATAATACATATATTTTATAAAAGCATTCATTTATTTGTTCATTAATACATTTATGTTATCTCCTATCTTCACTCTCATAATTAACTGTTCTACAAACAACATTACCATAATGCTCAAAGTGCCTTATTGTTTCCACAAGTGCTAGGATTTTCATTTTAATGGATATGTAGTAAAATTATTTTCAATATTGCCATACCCTTTTATTAACTATATTTTATTATATAACATATTAATATGAAAAAATATTCAAGATAAACAGAAGAATCTGAGAAGAAAAATAAAAATCTATCTCCCAGTTCTTTGACTCAATAATCCTCCTCTCCAAACAAAACTACCTTGTTCCTTGAATAACCTTCCAGAAATTTTCAATAAGTGTAATTGCATATGTGCGTCCCATATCCATGTCACTTCCTTAATGTACAAGCACAAGCATGGCCAGTGTTTCAGTATTGATAATTTTGCATAATATGTATTATGCATGTAAATAATAGGCCTTCTTGTGATGTTATCCTTTTCATTAGGTTACTAGTAATAAAATTATTTTATTATTTTCATTAAGAAATTTATTACCCACAAAATTGTATATTTTTATGCAGTATCTTTCTGAAAATTTGCGCTTCTTAGATTCTTTTATCTTTTATGAGCACATCTTTTTGGCTCTTTTTATTTTACCTATAATGGGTACTAACCTATCATAATAATTATTATACATCTTAGTTAAGAGTTCAACTACTAAAGTCAAGTGGCCTGAGTCAAATTTGACCTCCATTATTTACTAATTGTGATCTTGGGCATACCACTTTACACATAACAAGTTTACAATGTGGATTAAATGAAAAAAGTTCTATTTTTAAAATGAACACTTGACAAGCCTCAGGCTCTCTTTTCACCACTAATATGATTTCACTTATTCTCAATCTGTGTTGAGCTCTCTTTTTCTCAGAATTTTTTCCAGGGTTTATTATTATTATTTTTTTTATTTGAGAAGTTGTGAGTTTACCAAACAATCATGCATACCATACAGGGTTCCCATACATCGCCCCAGCACCAACTCCTTAAGTGTTGTGACACATGTGTTATAATTTATGAAAGAACATCATCTGAATATTACTTTTATCTATAGTTTATAGTTTATATTTGGTGTATTATTCCCACAAACCATCCTATTATTAACATCATGTAATAATATAGTATTGTATATTTGTTACAGTTCATGAGAGAAATATAGTTGTACTGTTAAACCCATTCCAAATTATCTAAAGCCAGGGTTTATTTATTATTTTAAGATGTAATTTTCTTTTTAAAGAGGCTTTAGATTACATAAATATTACATCAGAAATATAGGGGATGTTCATAGCAGCATTATTCATGATAGCCAAAAGTTGGAAACAACCTAGGTGTCCATCAACTGATGAATGGATAAACAAATTGTGGTGTATTATGCAAGATTAAGAAGAAATAAAGTCATGAAATGTGACAACATGGATGAACCTGGAGGACATTATGTGGAGTGAAGCAAGCCAGACACAAAAAGGCAAATGATTGTGCTTTTATGAGCTAAATAGATTATGTGAAATATAAATATATTATGTGAAAGAAGACTATGGATAAAATTTGATATATAAGACCATTTTTCTTTGAAGCTGAACAAATGTAGCTTCATACTACAAAGTGTTCATGTCGGAAAAAAACATTATACTAAGTGATGGAGACTAGACATAGTGTGTTACATTTTGTATGATCCCATTTATATACAATGTAAATATAAATCAATTTATAAAGATAAAATTAGATTAGTGGTTATTTACACCTGGAAAGGAATGTTAATGGGTGTGGAGTCTGTTTTTTGGAGTAATGAAATTGTCCTAAAATTTTTTTGGTCATGAATGTGAATATACTGAAACACGTTGGTTATACACATTGGATAGATCATATGATATGTGTGATGGTTAGGCTAATGTGTCAACTCGGTCAGGTCATTGTGTCCAGGTGTTTGTTCCAGCAAGCACTGGGCTAATTGTAGTACAAGAGCATTTATGGACTTCAATCACCAGTGAGTTTACTGCGTGGATGGCTGATTACATCTGCATCAATCAAGGAGATTTCATCATCAATGGGTGGCGCTTTTATCCAATCAGTTGAATGAATTAAAAGGGGAAGTAATTTCAACATTCAGAGAGAATTTCCCAGCACGTGGTTGGACAGGCAACTTCTCCCAGAAACTCATCAACGACCTTTCATCGGACTTTCATCGGAGCCACTGGTTTGCAGCCTGCCTGCGGAACCTGGACTTGTGCATCCCCACAGTCGCGTGAGAGACTCTTAAATTTTCATATTATTGACAGATATCTCCTGGAGATTCTGTTTCCCGAGAGAACCCTGACTAATACAATATGTGAATACATTTAAACAAACATATACAAACAAATAAATGATTGTGCAAGAATTGCCAGAAATAGCAGCTGATACAGCAGGGGAAACAGAGAGATTGAGTGGTGAGAAATTTTCTTAGTTATCTGTTTTTCTTTATTATTATTATTGTTGAAACAATAAAAATGCTTTGATAATGATTGAAGGTATGAACACACAATGATGTGATTATACCAAATACCTTTTATTGTACACTTTGGACAAATTGTATGCTTTATTAATATGTATCCATAAAATTATTTAAAATATAGGGGATTCTCATATTTATATAATCCAATTAGTCAATTTTCCCATTGTAATTTATTTCATTGTTTCAGAATAAAGAAATTTATTTTCTGTTTTCAGACATACTTCCATAGTTGTCTTTTGATCCAAATAGCGAATTAAAATTAGCTGGAGTTTTTATGAGGAAAATGGAAATTCTCACCTCTTCCAAATATCCTAATAAAAGTTTTATAACAAATGTAGATAAGATAATTAATTTTGTAAAGCACTTGTGGGAGGTATTAGAAGAGTAGAAACAATCTGTATAGAAAGGAGTACAAATTCATATAGTACTGACTGGTCAGTGAAGAATTCAAAATTATGTAAGAGATGAGCTATAACTTTAACTGGAGAAAATCAATTTCCAAACCTTGTTCTTTGATATGGAAAACTTCAAAATCTTTCCTTTGAGTGGTGTATGAACACAGTGATCAATGCCTAGAGTCTGAAGCCACACTGTCTAGATTCAAACTCATCAGGGATGTGACATCTCACACATCCCTCGGTATCTCTGTGCTTTATTTAATTCACCTTTAAAACAAAATATAAAACTATCTACATTTTGAGGTTTCTATGAGGGTTAAATAATTTAATAGGTGCAAAACATATGGAAGATGCAGGAACCTAAAAGATACAGGAAACTCTATGGAGTTTCTAAGAAGAACTTTCAATTTTTGAAAAATATTCATTCAAATTGTCCATTTACCCATAATAGAGCTGCAGAGCTCTATTAAAACAATAAGATCTTTTACTGAGTTCCTGAAAGTATCTCTGCACTAGAGTTTATGCTAGTTTTCTCATGATGATCAAGGGGCTAGGAAGGACTGCACTAAATATCTTTAATAATGAAAAAAATGAATTTAAATGCATAACACAAGAATATAAGGAGTTATGAAGAGACAAATGTAGGAATAAAATAGTTCCTTACTTGTGAAAATGTAAAATGTAAATAGTGGTAATGAAAATTGCTAATAAAGCTATAATTTCTTTAACATTTTACTGCAGTTTTCTTTAGGTATATTCACTTACCGTATCGTCCATCCAAAGTGTAAAATCTGTGGCTTTTGCATAGTAACACAGTTGTGAATTCATCACCGCAATCAATTTTAGAGCAGCTTCATTACTCAAAAAACAAAATACCCCATACTCCTAAAACAGTCACCTCTTAATCTCTCTATCCATCCCTAGCCTTACATAACCATGAATATATTTCTGTCACTATAGATTCATTTTTATTAACATTTTATATAAATGGAATCATACATATGTAGTACTTTGTGGGTAGTTTCTATCACTTAGCATAATGTCTTTAATTATACTATTATTTGTATTTATTTTTAATTAGACAAGTTGTAAGCTTACAATTCAACCATGTATAGCATACAGGACTCCCATACTTCACCCCACCACCATAACCTTGCATTTTTGTGGCACACTTGCTACAAATGATGAAAGAACATGATCAATATATTACTACTACCTATAGACTATAGCTTGCACTTGCTGTATTTTTCCATAAACGACTCTATTATTGACACCATTAGTTAATATTATACATACGTTAACATTCTCATATTGGATTGTTAACCACAGTCTGTCATCCACCACAGGATTCTCAGTGTTATACCTGAGAATACTCATGCCTTGTACAATCCATCCAAAGTGCATATTCTGTGGCTCTCAGTTTCATCAAAGAGTTCTGTTGTCATTTCTAGAATGTTTTCATCACTTCAAAAGGAAAAATCTTATACTCATCTATACCCCCTATTGTTAACCCTTAGCATTAATATAGTACTTTCTTTGCCATTGATGCAAAAATATTATAATATTACTGTTGACTATAGTCCATAAGTTACATTAATTGTATTTTCCCATGTATCACCCATATTCTTAACACCTTGTAATAGTGAGGTAAATTTGTTCTAATCCATAGAACATACTTATATTTGTACTATTGACCATAATCTTTACCCACCACCATTTCACTATGTTATATAGGCCCTAATTTATCCTCTAGCTTTCTTTCAATTGATTTTTATGTCCATAAACTACTCTTTCCAGTCACAATCACATTTATAAATCAGCAGTGTTAGTTATACTCACTATAATGTGTTACCATCTACTCTATCCATTTCCACACCTTTAAATCAACCTTATTAAACATTGTACATACATTAAGCATCAAGTCTCCCTTCTCACCCTCATTCAATCTCCTAGTAACATATACTCTAGAGTTTAATGCCATGATTTTACTCTTCATATTTAGTTCATATTATTGAGATTGTACATTGGTCCTTTTGTGTCTGGTTTATACCACTCAACATAATATTCTCCAGGTTCATACATGTTATCATATGACTTCATTTATTCATACAGCCGAATAGTATTCCATTGCATGTATATACCACGTTTTGTTTTTCCATTCATCAGTTGATGGGCGATGGTATTATTTCTATCTTTTAGCAATTATAAATAATGCTGCTATAAACATCGGTGTGCAATGTCAGGTTGCATCATTGTTTTCAATTCTGCTGAATATATTCTTAGTAGCAGGATTGCCAGATCAAATGGCAGTTCGATCTTGAACTTTCTGAGTAATTGCCAAACTGTCTTCAATAAAAGCTGCACCCTTCTACGTTCCCACCAACAGTGAAGGAGTGTTCTTCTTTCTCCACATTCTCTCCAGCACTTGTAGTTTTATTTATTTTTTAATAACGGCCATTACACAAAGTTTGACATGATATCTAATTGTAGATTTGATTTGTATTTCCCTAATGGATAGTTATGTTGAATATTTTTTTCATATGCTTAATGGTCATTTGTCTTTGGGAAAAAATGTCTTTTAATCTTTTGCTCATTTTTAACTGGATTCTTTGTCTGACAGAGTGTTCAGCTGCACAGCACTTCCTCTCCTTCCTGGGGTGCTTTGGGACTGGGAGTGGCACAGCCATTTAAGGTGGATGAGTGAATCTACATGTTCTATCCCATATCCACCTTCTGCTCTTTCCCAGATGCTGTATGGTGTTCTTCTGGTTTATAGAGTCCCCCAAACTGTGGATTTTTAGAGCTTCCTATTCTATGACCATCTTAGATCCTCCCCAATTTCGTTAATATTTTGCAGTTAACCAATAAAAAATATAAAGAAGAGAGAAAAAGAAAGTAAATAATTTTTAACTTACATTTATTTTACTTGACTGTTAAAGTTTCATTTATGTAGAACAAAATACTCCATTTCCAAACAAATAGCTATATGAGTTTTGAAAGTTATATGCATCCATGTAATCAACACTTCAGGAAAGATATTGGATATTTCCATCATGTCCCTTGTCAGCCAGTCACATTTTACAATTTATGCAATTAATTCTTCCATTCACAGGGAAAGAACAATTTGTATTTCCTTTTAAACAGTGAAGGAAAGACACAACCCTGAAAAACTATTTTCCTAACAAGGAGACCATATGTTTAAATATAATACTATAAACATCATGTATGCCTATTAGTGTGACAAAAGAAGGTGAGGAACATGTATCTGGAAGTAAGAACTTCCAGTAAAAAACTCTGTGACTGTTGAATTTTGTGAATCCCAGGAAAAGTCTATGTTCTTAAAATAATCCATTCCTGTGGGTGTGGGATGCTTTGATTACATTAAATTCCTTTAAGGGCCCTTTGATTAGATTACTTGATAAGAAAATTCTTTCGATTGGACTACTTCAGTGAGGAATAACTGAGCTTCCTTCTTGCCCTCATGCTGGATCTGATATAAAGGGAGACATAGACAGAGACACACACAAGAAAAAGGAAGCTATCGTTTTTATCCTGCCATGTGAGAGAGGACTCGAGGATTGCTAGCAGGCAAAGCTTAAGCATGAAGCCGCCAAGCAGCTGGGCCAATGAAGCAGCTCAAGGATAAAGAGATGAGCCATATGCCTGCTGTCCCACAGCAGAATCTGGGAAGAAAACAGAGAAACAGAGATTGAGAGAAGGGACCCAGGAAAAGTCAAACCCTATGCCTGGTTGCCCACACTGATCTCTGAAAGACAATAGCTGCCATCTTTGCCACATGGCAGGACACCAGGATTACCAGTATCTGACTTTGGTAAGAAAGCATCTCCAATGGTGCTTTGATTTGGACATTTCATGGCCTTGGAACTATGAGCTTTTACTCTAAATAAAATCCATATTATAATAGACAACCCATTACTGGTACTTTGCATCAGCAGCTCTTTGGCAAATTAAGACAAGCACTCTACTAATTTTAGCTGGGTCCTGGTAAAATGCATCTTTCTGGGAGGACATCATGTTCTAAAATTTTGCTTTAGTCTTAAGTCTGCATATATATCAGAATAGACTGACCTAGCATCAGGATCTGGAGTGCACTCACCTATATCACTTACATGGGCAGAGATGTCCTTTACAGTACCATCTTGTTGACTCTTCAGCAAGAAACCACTGAACTGAGGGCAATTTTAAAAGCAAAAATTGGCTCCACTCCAAAGCCAAAACACACAAGGGCCTGGGAAGTTCAAATGATAGTGCAGAGACAGGATTAAAAGCTTGGACTCTGCTTTTTCTCTGTTTTTACTGTTTTCTTACACAATTAGGTGAATACAATAAATTTACAAACAGAAATACACTACCAATTAATTAAAATTAATTATAATTAAGGAATTTATTTAGGCTTATCTACCTGAGAAAAAGTCACCAGTTTTGAATATGGTACTGATGTTTACAATAAAAAGACTTTTTGAGTTTGGTACTCCTATGCTACCTCTAATTTGATATTTCCAAAATATTGTGATATCATAGTTCAAAAAAGAAAGGTATTATATACAATTCATTGACTATTAATGATATTTGAACTTCTCAAAATTATATCTGATATTTTCTTGTTCTGTCATATGCAAAAGCACTATTTGTGCCATTGTAATGGCAAATAGGATTAAATAAATATGACTTTAAATGTTTGTCTGGATGATCAAGAATATGTTTTATGTACTCATGTCTTTTTATTTCATGCAAAAATTTTTATTGACTTGTAACATATGTGTAGAAAAGTACATAAAGAACAAAAATACAGATTAATAAAATATCTGAAATGAACACACCATGTAACCAGCACCAAGATCCAGAGACATTACAACCAGAATCCTAAAACCTAAAACCGTATTGCTTACATCTGACAAATTACTCCTCAAGGGTAATTACTAAACTGATTTTTAAAAGCATGACTTGTTACATTATGCTTTGACACTTATATAATTGAAATCAGGTAGTATACTCATTCTGTATATGAGCTATTCACTCACAAAATATTTGTGTAAATTATTGATGCAGCACATTTGTAGATTATTCAGTTTCATTTCTTAATAGTATTCATTATATGACTACTCCACAATTTATTTATTCTATCTTCCATAAATGGATATTTGGGTTGTTTTCAGTTTTTTTTTTTCTCTTAATTGCTTTTGAATGAACATTTTTAGCCTTTTCTATTTGACTTAACTAACAATAAAATTGCTGGGTCATTGATATGTATATATTCACCTTTACTACCTACTGATATAAATCTCCAACAGCAATGTGTGTGACATCTAGTTTCTCTATATCCTCATCAATAATTTATGCTCTTTTTATTATTTAAGTTATCTGGTGAGTATATAAATGTGTATAGTCTTGTCCTATGTCTTTTTTCCCCTGATAACTAATGTTACCAACTTCCATTGATTACGCACTTTTTAAATATACTCTATTACCCTTTTGGATATAGAAGTTTTGCTGGGATCAGTATCCTCATTGTATGTGTGTGTCTCTCACTCTAAAAAAGTGGGGTGAGAATTGTATATTTCTTCTTTAAGTGTTTGGAAAGAATGAATATCAGAGCCATCTGGCCTGAGAATGTCTTTCCTGAAAGTTCTTTAATAATAGATACATTTATAGTAATATCATTGAATGTGAGTGGAATAAATTCCCCAATCAAAAGATATAGGCTGACAGAATGGAACAAAAAACATGAGCAATCCTATCCTATCTACAAGAGGTTCACCTTAGACCCAGAAATACAAACTGGCTGAAAATGAAAGGATGGACAAAGATACTCCATGCAAACAATAACCAAAAAAGAAAAGGGGTAGCTATACTAATATCAAATGAAACAGACTTTAAATGCAGAAATGTTATGAGAGACAGAGAAGACCTTTCTATATTAACAAAAGGGACAATCCACCAGGAAGAAATAGCAGTCATAAATATCTATGCACATAACCCGGGTGCCCCAAACTACATGAGGCAAAGTCTGGCAAAAGTGAAAGGAGAAATAGACATCTCCACAATTATAGCTGCAGACATCAACACACCACTCACATCATTAGATAGAGCAACTAGACAGAAGATCAACAAGAAAATAGTGAACTTGAATGATATGATAAATGTGCAAAACCTAACAGACATATATAGAATGTTGCGCCCAAACTCACTGGGTTATACAAGTGCTCATGGATCTTTATCCAGGATAGACCACATGTTAGATCACAAGGTAGGTCTAAATAAATATATAAAGAATGAAATTATACAAAGCACCTTCTCAGATCATAAAGGAATGGAATTGGAAATTAATAAAAGAAGAGAAAGAGGTAAAAATCACAAATCTGTAGAAGATGAACAACACACCCCTAAATCATCAGTGGGTCAGAGAAGAAATTGCTAGTGAAATTAGTAAATATATTGAGACAAATGACAATGAGAACAAAATTTATCAAACATTATGGGATACAGTGAAGGCAGTACTGAGAGGAAAATTTATAGCCCTAAATGCCTAGATTAAAAAAGAAGAAAGAGGTAAAATAAAAATCAAACTGAACAAATGGAGAAACTAGAAAAACAACAGCAAACAACTCCTAAAGAACACAGATGAAAAGAAATAATAATGATTAGAGCAGAAATAAGTGAAATTGAGAACAAAAATAACAATAGGCAAAATAAAAAAACCCAGCTAGTTCTTTGAGAAGATCAATAAAATTGACAAACTCTTAGCTAAGCAAAAAAAAAACAAAAAAGGGAGAAGATACAAATAAATAAAATCAGAAATGAAAGGGGAAACTTACGATGGAGCAAACAGAAATAAAAAAGGATCTTAAGAGGATATTATGAGAATCTGTATGACAAAAAACTAGACAACCTAGATGAAATGGACAAATTCCTAGAAATGCACAACCAACCTACACTGATGCTACAAGAAATACAAGAACTTAATGAACCAATCACATTTGAAGAGATTGAACCAGTCATCAAAAATCTCCCAACAAATAAAAGTCCAGAATGAGATGGCTTGACAGGTGAATTCTACCAATCATTTTTGAGAGGAATTAACATGAATTCTGTTTAAACTCTTCCAAAAAATTGAAGAGAAGGGAAAATTACCCAACACATTTTATGAAGCCAACATCATCCTAGTATCAAAGATAAAGATACTATAAGAAAAGAAAATGACAGACCAATCTCTCTAATGACAATATATGCAAATATTTGCAACAAAACACTTGAAAATAGGTTCCAATTGTGTATCAAAAGACATACATTATGACCAAGTGGGATTCATTCCTGGTATGCAAAAGCAGTTCAACCTAAGAAAATCAATTAATGTAATACACCACATTAAAAATTGAAGGGAAAAAAATAACAACACATGATCATCTCAATCAATGCAGAAAAGGCATTTGACAAAATCCAGGAACTTTTCTTCATAAAAACATGTCAAAAGATAAGAATAAAAGGATAATTCCTCAATATGATAAAGGGCATATATGAAAAACCCACAACCAACATTGTGCTCAATGGAGAGAGATTGAAAGGTTTCTATCAGGAACAAGACATGAATACCCACTGTCACCATTGTTACTCAACATTGTACTAGAATTTCTAGCTAGAACCATTAAACAGCAGGGGAAAAAAAGGCATCCAAATAGGAAATGAGGAAGTAAAACTCACTATTTGTGGATGACATGATCCTATATTTACAAAATTCTGAAATGTCTATGACAAAGCTACTTGAGCTAATGAATGAGTTCAACAAAGTGACAGGATACAAGACCAACATACAAATATCAGTATTGTTTCTGTACATTAGAATTGAATGATCTGAGGAGGAAATCAGGGAAAAAATTCCATTTACAGTATCAACAAAAAGACTCAAATACTTAGGAATCATTTTAGCCAAAGAAGTACAGGATCTATAAGTAGAAAAATACAAAAGTATACTAAAAGACATCAGTGAAGGGAAGCGGGTGTGGCTCAATCGATAGAGCTCCCGTTTGCCATATGGGAGGCCCCGGGTTCACTTCCCAGGGCCTCCTTGTGAGGGCAGGCCCACCGCGTGGCGCGGTGGGCTGATGTGGCAGGACCTCACAGCAAGGGAGAGATAAGCAGACACAGAAAAAACACACAGCAAAACACAAGCAGCAAGCGGGGGATAAATAAATAAATAAATAAATCTTTAAAAAATAATAATAATTTAAAAAAATAAAATAAAAGACATCAGGGAAGACCTAAACAAATGGAAAGACATTCCATGTTCATAGATTGGAAGACTAAGTTTCATGAGCATATCAATCCTACCCAAACTGATTTATAGATTCAATGCAATATCAATGAAAATTTAAACAGCCTACTTTAAAGAAATAGAAAAAGGCAATTACCAAATTCATTTGGAAGGGAAAATGCACTGAATAGCCAAACACAATGGGAAAAAGTATTTGGAAATCACATATCTAATAAGGGTTTAATATCCATGATAAAGAGGTGCTACAAGTCAACAATAAAAAGAAAAATGACAAGATTAAAAAATTGACAAAAGACATGAATAGATATTTGTCCAAAGAAGAAATACGAATGGCAAAAAAAAACACGAAAAAATGTTCAACATCACTAGTGATTAGGCAAATGCAAATCAAAGCTACCATGAGATATCATTTCACATGTATATGATTGTCCACTATTAAAAAGACAGAACTGCAAATGTTGGAGAGGCTGTGGAGAGATAGGAACACTTATTCACTGTTGGTGGGAATGTAGAATGGCACAAACACTGTGGAGGATTGTTTGACAGTTCCTAAAGGTGTTGAATATAGATTTGCCACAAGACCCAGCAATACCACTACTAAGTATAGAATAACTGAGAGCAGTGACATGAACAGACATCTGCACACTGATATTCATAGTGGCATTATTCATGATTGCCAAAAGATGGAAACAACCCAGGTGTCTATCAACTGAAGAATGGTTAAACAAACTGCGTTGTATACACACAATGAAATATTATGCAGTTGTAAGAAGAAATGAAGTCATAAAGCATATGACAGGAAGGATGAACCTAGAGGACATTATGTTGAGTGAAGCAAGTCTGACAAAAAAGGACAAATACAGTTTGATTGTGCTGCTATGAACTAAATATATTGTGTAATCTCATGAAGTTAATAACTTGAATATGGGTCACCAGAAAATAGAATGATGTTAGAAAATGGAAGGCTGAAGGTTAACTTGAGCAGAATTGGTAAAAAGTTTGTGTGTTAATCTTGGAAATGAATAGAAAAGTTGAAAACACAACATAGTCTGTAACTAGCATTATTACATATTATTATTATTATATGGGTATGACAGTGTTTTAGAGGGAAAATCTAATCTTAGTTGATAAATATTACTAAAAGGAAAGCTAAAAAATATAACATGGGAATGTACATCATAGTAATATTGCATGTGAAATATGAGTATTGGTAAAACTGAATATATGATTGTTTTTTTGAACACTACAAGTTGTTAATATCAGACAAAAAAAAAAACAC
>JAQZBX010011733.1:0-42255 GCA_029593785.1 Cabassous unicinctus | reverse complement strand
AAAAAAAAGAAAGAAAAAAAAAGTGGGGGGGAAGGAAAAAGTAAAGAAAAGCAAGAAACAACAAATAACCAGAGAAAAACCAAACGACCACACAAGGAAGCCATCAAACAAATCTAAGGAACAACAGTGTTCCTTCTTGGGCCCTTGTGGATCCTCTCAGCCTGCTTGTATCTATCAATAAATTGCCCTACAAGGTTCTACCTGCAGGTTTTGAGGCAGATTTTAGGTAGTAAATGAAATTAAAAAGAAAAATTCATTTTTAATGTTTTAAAATGACTGTCTTCTTTTTTTGGTGAAATAAGGGACGCAAAATATGTCCTCTTCTAGACCACCCCCTTCACTGAGGGGACCCAAACTAGGTTCGTGGACACTAATCAAGCACTTCCCACTTCCTGGCCTCTCCAGCGGAGCTGCTCTGATGCTAGTCAGTGCAGAACTATAAAAATGGTTGACTCTGACCCCTCTGAAGCCAAGCCTGAGTATCACGGGGCTGTTGGGTAAATCAGGCTTCCTTAGTAGATTCGCCTCTTCCCTCAGCCTGGCGCTGCTTCCAGCTGGCTTATCTGCTCCCCAAAACTTGACGGGGTCCAGGCAGCCAAATTGACAGAAAGCAAACCCCTCTCCACCTTCTGTCAGAGCCCTCCCACTCGTAGAATTCTCCCTCTCACTGGATTGCCGGTGGGGGTTTGGGCGTATCCCTGGGCAGGTAGGTAAGTAATCTTTTTCAGCAGATTTGCCACTCCCCTCAGCCTGGTCCTGTTTCAAGACAGCTATTTTGCTCCTCAAGGCTGCAAGGAGTTCCAAGATGAAAAATCCACAGAAAGGAAAGCCCTCTCAACCCTCCACCAGAGTCCTCCCACTCTCGGAGATTGCTCCCTCTCACCGGGCTGCCTCGGGAGTCGCGGCTCAAACCAGCCTCTTTCCCCAAGCGTGGGTCTCAGCCGTCTGTGTTAACCTCCATGGGCAGGGTTAAAACTCACGAATCTCTACTGAGCAATCTATGCTGTCGAGCTGCCTCCAGATAGATGTCCCAAGCTTCTCACTCCATGTGCCCACAGCACAGACCCCTGGGCAGGACCCCATCCCCAATCAGCCATCCTCAGAGAGCTAGTCAGTGAGTGCCCTCCTAAACCAACACCATCTTGATCTCTCTGTTCTTTTTTAATATAGGCATTCCTGGCTATTAATTTCCCTCTCAACACTGCTTTTGCTGCATCCCATAGGTTTTGATACATTGTGTTTTATTTGCATTTGTTTCAAGATATTTATTGATTTTCTTTTACAATTTCTTTTTTCACCCACTGATTATCTAAGAATGTATTGTTTAACTTCCATATCTTTGTGCCTATTCTGGTTCTCTGCACTTATTAATTTTTAGCTTCATTCCATTGTGGTCAGAGAAATTATTTAGTAGAATTTCAATCTTTCTGACTTCATTCAGAGTTATTCTGTGGCTTAGTATGTAGTCTATCCTGGAGAATGATCCCTGTGAGCTCGAGAAGCCATGTATATCCCGCTGTATTTTGGTGTAATGTTCTGTATAAGTCTATTAGGTCTAGATCTTCTAATGTATTATTCAAGGTCTCTGTTTCTTTATTGATCCTCTGTCAAGGTGTTCTGTCTAATGGTAATAATGGTGTATTAAAGTCCTCAACCATTATTGTAGAGTCATCTATTTCTCCATTTCGTTTTTTCCATTGTTTGCCTCATGTATTTTGAGGCACCCTGGTTAGGTGAATAAATGTTTATGATTGTTCTTTCCTTTTGATAGATTGCCCCTTTTATTAATATATATTGGCCTTCTTAGTCTCTTATAATGGTTTTTCATTTAAAGTCTATTTTGTCCGATATTAATATAGCTATTCCTGTCCTTTTTTGGTTATTGTTCATGTGTAAAATTGTTTTCCAACCATTCACTTTCAATCTCCTTGCATCCCTAGGTCCAAGGTGGGTTTCTTGTAGACAGTATATAAATGAGTTATATTTCCTTACCTATTTTGCCAATCTGTGTCTCTTGACTGGTGAGTTTAAGCCATTAACATTCAATATTATTACTGATAAGGAACTACTTACATTAGCCATATTTCCTTTAGGTTTAAGGATGCCTTATTTTGCTTTTATTTCTTATTTTATATTTTCAGTTGTTCTTACACTCTCCTCTAATTCTCTCTCGCCTGTTTTTTCCTTTCAAACTTCAGAACTCCCTTTAGCATTTCTTGAAAGGTAGTCTATTTATTGACAATGTCTCAATTTCTGGTTATCTGGGAATATTTTGAATTCTTCATCATTTTTGAATGCTACCTTTCCTGGATAGAGAATTTTTGGCTGGAAGAATTTTATTTTAGCACCTTAACTATGTCATACCACTGCCTTCTTTCCTCCATGGTTTCAGATGAAAAATCAGCACTTAATCTTTTCAAGCTCCCCTTTATGTGATGGATCTCTTTTCTCTTGCTGCTTTCAGTATTCTCTCTGTCTTGAGCATTGGACAATTTGTCAAATATATGTCTTGGAGTAGGCCTGTTAGAATTTATACTGGTGGAGGTATGCTGTGCTTCCTGTACATGTACATCCATGTCCTCAATACAGTTGGGAAATTTTCAGCCATTATTTCCTTCAACACTCCGTCTCCATTACCTTCTTTTCTCCCTCTGGGATGCCTATAATGCATATGTTTGCGTGTTTTGTGTTGTCATTTAAATTGCTAAGGCCCTGGTGGATATTTTTTTAATCTTTTGATTCATTTGTTCTACTATCTGTCTGATTTCAGATGTAGTGTCTTCCACATTGCTGATTCTTTACTTCACCTGTTCAAATCTGCTGTTATGTGGTTCCAGTGTATTTTTTTTTATTCCTTGCATTGTGTCATTCATCACGATCATATCCATATCTTTTTATGTATGTTTACAATTTATCAGTATGTTCTCCCAGTTGCTTCTTAGTATCCTTAATCTCTTCCTTCACTTAATTAAGTTGATTAATGATATTTGTTTGGACATCTCTGATTATTTGTTCCATATTCTGCCTCTCCTCCTGTTTTTTAGTTTGTTCGTTGGACTGGGCCATGTCTTCCTGTTTCTTAGTATGCCTTGTAATTTTTTGTTAGTGTCTAGGCATCTTTTTTTCTTGATGTGTTTATTCAGTTGATTATCTTCTCTTTTGACTCTAGGGTTTTATTTTGTTGTTGTTTTTGTGTTTGTGGTAAAGTTTCACTTTGATACTTCATTCCTCTTATTGTATTTTCTTGCTGTTGTCTATGTTCTCTTGAAAAAAATTTAGGACCAGAGAAAAGGGAAGAGATAAGAAGAGAAAAAGAATAATAGCAATAATTATAAAAGGTAGATGATGAACTGTATAGTACTTAGGAAAATAATTAACATAAGTAAGAAGTACAGAGGAATAAGAATAAAAAATTAGAATAGAAACAATGAAATGAGAAAGAATACAGAAAAATTAAACAGAATGAATTAAAAGGTTGGAATGATGATAAGAGAGGAAAAGAAAAATAGAAAAAGTAAACTAAAAACAGAAAGAAAACAGAGAAAAGAGAGAGAGAAATAAAAACATGGAAAATTTAATACCAAAGAAAAAGAGGTGAAATGAAAGAAAAACAACTGAGACAGCAGATAGAAAAATGAGAGAATGAAAAGAAATAGCATACATAGAAAAATTCGCTAAAAGAAAAAAAGGAAACAAAGAAAGGGGAAGCACAGCAAACAAGAAATAAGACAGCAGCAACAAATTTTAAAAAAGCAAAAAAATAAAAACCAAGGAAAATCTGCCTTTCCCATTAGGCTCCTAAGGAGCTTCTCAGGCTGCTTGTGTTCATCAATGACTCTGCAGTCTGCCCTCTGCAGATGATAAACTGGGTTTTAGTGAGTAAAATAAGGGGGAAACTTAAAAAAAAAAAGAGTTCCAAAAAAGCTAATATGAAAAGAATGTCTATATGTTTCCTTTCATAAGGTAGCTGGATGTCTGATAACCCAGTGGATCACTTCTCTAAGAAGAGCTGGGAATTGAACCAGGGGCCATGTATATGCAAGGCCAGGATTCCTCCACTGAGCTTAACTGTCTCCTTAGGTTATTTAGCCTTCAGAAAGCTATCTACCCCCTTTTCCTCAGGCAGTTTAGATTCCTAGCAGTTTGCCAGAGCCCTGCTGATTAGACACTTGTCTGTCCCTGCCCCCTCTCTAATCTAATTCCTCTCTTTACTGCGGTGGCTGGGCTTGACAGCCTGCCTGAGAAGATCCTCCTCCCCTCTCCCTGTCAGGTTGGTGTCCCTTCCAAGATTCAAAACTCACTGCAAAGAAAGCACTCTCCATCTTCCCAGACCCCTTTTCCTCTTAGGGAATACCCCTTCCCACTCTGTTTGGAGTAGCAAGCCAAGGCCTCCACCTAAGCTATTAGCTCTGTGGGTTGTGCATATGTGCCTTTTCCAGCCACAGGGGTGAGCACAGATTTTCTTTGGCTTCATTATCTTTCCAGTACTTTCCTGGAAAGTACTTTTCAGAGCACTTTCCCATTCTATATATATTCAAATTAGCTCCTTTAGATAGGTCTCCGCCTTCTATGTTTTTTTTTTGGTGAGAGGGTCAGACTCTGCCTACCTATGTTTTTGCCATTTTCTAGCTCTATGTCTTTTAAACCTTTACCACCTCTGTTGTCCCTCTGGGATGGGTTGAAACAATGGCTACTGCTTCCTTTGTCTGGGGCCAATTGATGGTTGTATAGTTTGTTGGCATACAGTTTCTCATAATATGCTGTTAATGATTCTTTTTATTTCTTTGGGGTCAGTTGTAACTCTCCCCTTTCACTTCTGATTGTATTTATTTGCATATTCTCTCTCTTCTTTGTTAGTCTAGCTAAGGGTTTGTCAACTTTATTGATCTTCTCAAAGAACCAGCTTTTGTTTTTGTTGAATTTCTCTTTTTTTTTGTTCTCAATTTCATTTATTTCTCCTCTAATTTTTATTATTTCTTTCCTTCTGCTTTCTTTGCTGTTCTTTTTCTAGTTTCTCTAGGTGTTCAGGTAAATCTTTGAGTTTAGCTTTTTCTTCTTTATAGTATAGGCAGTTAGGCCTATAAATTTCCCTCTCAAGACTGCCTTTGCTGTATCTCATATGTTTTGATGAGTTTTGTTCTCATTTTCATTTGTCTCAACCTATTTTCAAATTTCACTTGCAATTTCTTGTTTTGACTCACTGATTATTTGGAAGTGTGTTGTTCAGCCTCCACACATTTGCAAATTTACTTTTCTCCTGTCTATTATTGATTTTCAGTTCCATCCCATTAGGATCTGAGAAGGTGCTTTGCATAATTTCAATCTTTTTATGTCTATTGAGAGCTGCATTGTGCCATAACATGGGGTCTATCTAGGAGAAAGATCCATGGGCATTTGAGAAGAATGTACAACCCACTGATTTTGGATGTGGTGTTCTATATATGTCTGTTAGGTCTAACTCATATATCATATTGTTTAAGTTCTCTGTTTCCTTGTTGATCTTCTGTCTAGTTGTTCTATCTAATGATATGAGTGGTGTGTTGAAATCTTCAATGATTATTGTAAAGATGTCTATTCCTCCCTTCAGTTTTCCCAGAGTTTGTCTCATGTATTTTGGGGCACCCTGGTTAAGTCCATTGATATTTATTACTTTTATGTCTTCTTGGTGCATTGTCCCTTTTATTAATATATAATGGCCTTCTGTATCTCTTAAAACTTTTTTGCATTTACAGCCTGTTTTGTCTGATATAAGTATAGCTACCCCTGCTCTTTTTGGTTACTATTTGTGTGGAGTATCTTTTTCCAACCATTCACTTTCAGCCATTTTTCATTCCTGGGTCTAAGGTGAGTTTCTTGTAAGGAGCATATGGATGGCTTATGGTTTTTTAATCCAGTTGGTCAGCCTGTAACTTTTGATTGGGGAGTTTAATCCATTCACATTCAATGATATTACTGTAAATGCACTATTTACTTCCACCATTTTATTCTTTGAATTTCATATGTTATATCTTATTTTCACCTCTTTTTACTCTTTTGGTTTTCCTTTCTGCTGTTCTTGCCTTCTACACTTTTCTCCAAGCCTCTCTCTCTTTTTCCTTTTGGGCTATATGACTCCCTTTAATGCTTCCTGCAACATTGGATTCTATTCTTTTTATGAACTCTTTGTTTCGTTTTTTTTTTGTGTGTGTGAATACTCTAAACTCTCTTTCATATTTGAAGGGCAGTCTTCCTAGTTAAAGAATTCTCAGCTGGCAGTTTTTCTTTTTCAGTATCTTAATTATATCATCCCAATGTCTTCTAGCCTCCATCATTTCTGATGAGAAATCCACATAAGTGTTACTGCATGTCCCTTTTATGTGATGGTTTGCTTCTTCCTTGCTGCTTTCAGAGCTTTCTCTTTATCTTTGGCATTTGCCTTTCTGAGTAGGATGTTCTTGGAGTTGGTCTAGTCAGGTATATTCGGATTGGAGAAATTGTGCTTCTGGGACATGCAAATTCATTTCTTTCATGAGAGTTGGGAAATTTTCAACCATTATTTCCTCAAATATTCTTTCCACCCCTTTCCCCTTCTCTTTTCCTTCTAGTACTTGCACAACATGTATTTTGTGATGCTTCATGTTATCATTCAACTCCCTGAGCCCCTGTTGAATTTTTCCCATTCTTTTCACTCTCTATTCTTCTCTCTCTTCAATTTCAGCTGTTCTGTCTTCTGCATCAGTAATTCTTCTATCATTCTGAGTCATAAGCTCTGTTACTTTTATATTCAGGTTTTAAAATTTTTCTTTGTGCTTGCCCCATGTCTTCTTAATGTCCTTTATCTCCTTATCTTTATTGCCTTTCAACTTGTTCATTTATTTTAGGAGATTTATATGAACCTCATCAATTAGTTGTCTCAAATCCTGTGTCTCATGTGGGACTTTGATGTATTCCTTTGCTTGGGCCATTCCTTCTATTTTCTTAGTATGGCTTGTAATTTTTTGCTAATGCCTAGGCCTCTGATTAGGATGGTGAGTTTACTCTGATGCTCAGTCTCTCTCTCTTGTAGGGATTTAGTAGTGGGAGGCTGTGTGTTACTGCCAGTCTTTGATTCTTAGTTCAAACTGTTCTAGGTCTTTATGATTGTCCCTTTTAGTTGCTCAAATGTGGGCCATAGACCTAGTAATGGTTTGCAGGCCTGCTTGCAAAGACCTTGGGAGGGAGCCTTTAAAGCAGGGGTTCTTAACCTTTTTTGTTCCATGGACCCCTTTGTCAGTCAGGTGAAATGAATACTACTGTAAATTATTTATTTCATACATTCATAAGTGAAGGAAATGCTAGATTTCGGTTAGAGGTCAGAGAAAATAAAGATAATAAGTTGATTTTTTTTTTCAATTTGAGTTCACAGACCACTTGAAATCTTTCCACAGACTCCTTGAAAGAGTTTTTGGATGCTTGGTTAAAACCCCTGCTTTAGGTAATAGCTAACATATAATGGTTATTCAATTAATCTAAATTCCCTTATCTAAACTTCTAGGAGGCAAAGATGCTCCAACTCATAAAGCACCTTTTCTGATTTTCAGTGTTCTTTCAGTGATTTTTATCAGAGTTCTGTGCTCAAAGATAGGCAATAATTGTTTCCTGACTGAAAAAATAAAAACTTGATTAACAATAAAAAACAACAACAACAACAACAACAAAAAACCCCTGCTTTGAAGGCTAGAAAAAGCCTCTCTTAACTTATTTACTTTTAATTCATCAAATAAGCTTCCTTGGTCCACCAGCATATAGTGGTATTTGACAGCCTTCTCAATTCAAACTCTGGTCAAAATGTTTTTACTTCAATACCAACTGTAACAATGTGACAGATAATGCTGCCTCAAGGCTATTCAGAGCCACCTACTTAAAATTTTCTGAGAGGTTGTTCGCCAATCTTTGTCAGCAGCCCCCTCCTTTTTCCCCACATAGGAAATAATTCCACACACTTCTGTGTCCTAAACAAGTTTCAATCAGTCTGGAGGGTGATTGAGTGGGTTAGATCTCTTTAGTCCCATGCTGACTCTCAGGACAAAAAATGGTGCAAAAATCTGGCCTGGAAGGTCTCTTGGGACACAGTAGACCAAATTTCTTGGCCAAAAGCTGATTCAGCCTTAGGCTGTGTCCCTCTTTCTCCCCTTTCCTGGGTAGGTGTATCCCTGCAGTCCCCTCTCTCTATAGCTGCTTGGCAGAGGCCAGAAAATACAAAGCTGTCTATTCTGAGGGTGGGGGGTGGGTACCAGCTGCAGCTGCAGCTTTAACTCAGTTTTGCTGTCAAGATTCTTTTTTCTTTTGTTTTGCTTTTGTTTGGTCAAGATTCTTTCCTATGCCCCTCTCTCTTCTGGGTTTTGTCCAGCCTTCTCCTGGTGTCCTAAACCCTAGAACATTTTCTTTTTTGCATGTTCAGGTATGGCGTTTTGTTTAAGTTCAGGGCAGGTATAACAACAATCAGCAATTACAAACTACTTGATAGAATAGAGGCGATACATTACAAAGATGTTACTGACTCTTCTGGCAGTTAAGTATGTGTGTGAGCTTGTGTGTGTCTCACAAAAATAACAGTAACAATGTCAATAATGCATGTTTTCAAGAAAGATAGATTAATCAATCTAATTTGAATCTGTAATAAAACTCCCTGTCACTTAAAAATTAATATAGGTGTTTTAAACATGTGACTCTTCTGAGTTTACAATTTCCTGAACTTAAAATTCTATTGCCTTGTCCTTTTTTTTTAAACAAATCAATTTTATTGATTCATATTAATAAAGCATACAATTTATCCAAAGTGTACAAGCAATGATATGTGGTATAATCACATAGCAGAGTGTCCACTTTAATCATTATTAAAGAATTTTCATTATTTCAATAATAATAATAATAAACAAAAAACAGACCAACCAACAAACAAGGAAATTCCTCCCCTCTCAATCTCTCTCTTTCCCCTGCTGTACATAGCTGCTATTTCTGACTATTCTTGTACAATTAATTATTTGTTTATTAAGCAGTTTTATTGAGATATATTCACATAACATAAGATCTATCCAAAGTGCATAATTATTTTGTTTTCCAAGATGTTTCTGCCTGTCCTTTTGCTTTTTTTTTTTTTTTTCTGGGATAGGAGGGAGTTCTCTGTCTCTGTAATCTACCTTTTTCCCAGACGTCTACAATTCTAGACTCTTTAAAAGAGATAAGGTAGTTGAATACTTTAAAGTGACTGATATTACCTATGAAGTCAATTGAGAAAAAGACCTTTTGAATTCTATGTAGTGCCTTTTTTTTCTTGTTTTTAACTCTGAAAGATAAACCCATTTTAAATACTCAATATTCAGCCAGAAAGTTTCTCCCTCAGTTTTATTCTGTTAGATAAATGAAAAAACTCAATTTGTCTCTTAACCTAGGCTTCTCCCCTGTTGCATGGGATATAATCATATCCTTTTTCCTTGTATGAGGCTTTATGCAGATGGAATTAACCAGTAGGGTGGGGGAAAGAATTATTTACTTTGATTCCATTTCCTGTGTCAGCAGTCCTCAAAGATTAGATAGTCCAGAATCACCTGGTGAGCTTGTTAAAACAAAGATGGATTTATAGTCCCTCCTTCAGACTCATTAATAGGTTCACCATAGGGCCCAAGAATTTGCTATTTTTTTCTTTAGTTTCAAAGAAGCTTTAGATTACATAAATGTTATATTGAAAATATAGGGTATTCCCATATACTCCACCTCCTCCCCCTTCCACACTGTTCCCCATTAACAACATCTGTCATTAGTGTGGTACATTTGTTACAAATGATGAACTCATATTGAAGCATTGCTACTAACCATGGTCTATAGTTTACATTATGGTTTACACTTTGCACTGCACAATTTTATTACAGGTTTTGACAAAATGTAAAATGGTTTGTTCCATCATGCTATATCATGCAGAACAATTCCCTCTCCCTCCCCACAGAATCTGTGGTGACCATTGTCTTTATATAAATGTTACAAGTTCTTCCATTACTAGAATAATAATGTATACTTTAGTTCATAGTTAAATTCTCCCCTTATGTTTGTTCATTCCTCATTCTTGAGGGTTTGGGGTGTTTTGGGTGAGACTGATGAACTGCAGAGTAGGTGTTTGCTGCCACTGTGCTGATTTTCAGGGCTCAATTGACATATGAACAGCCAGAAGATTTAAGTCTCTCATTCATATATTTGATGGGTATAGTGCTAATTATTGGTTCAAATAAAAGAGGCAAAAGAACCACATGTGGGAAAATTATAAATGAGTCTAACTATGATACTTTGGGGAGATAGGTTATAATATATTCCAAGATAAGGCCCTCCAGTGGGGTGCCAATTTCCTGGGGTTGTCTGCCCTGTCTAAAGTGTCTAGCTTTCTTTAGTCCTCAGGAACACCCCTACTTGAGGCAATGTTTACTGTGGCAGTCAGTGAAATACTCCTGTGTAATCTCTGGAATGACCTCCCGATTCACTTTGAAATCTCTTAGAAATAAAAACTCATTTGTATTTAATATTTCCCTCTTTTGGTCTAGGTCTTGTTCCAAATGCATCATTAGTTGGTACTTGGTAATAATCCCTCAGTGCCAGGGAGGCTTATCCCCAAGAGTCATGTCCCACACCAGGGGTTGGGGGTTGGTAGTGTTTTTATATGCTGAATTTGAGCAACATTTGAGCAACAAGGAGACTTTCAGGAGGTAACTCTTAGGCAATATATATTACTAGATTAAGTTTCAGTTTCACAAGATCAAGGTTCATAAGTACAACCATCAATATCAAGGGCCTGGCATATTGGTCTGTTCTCCTTGACTAGAGAGTTCCCATGTACTCTAGAGATTCTTCTGACTCTATTAGAGAATGTAGCAGGACTCCCCACAATGGGAAATCAATATTCTTTCAGTTATTGTGTGGGTCTCCACCCACTGAGACAACACCCCAGGACCACATGAGCACATTCATATTCCCTAGAAACATGCCCCAGATATACTCATCCTCACACATCCCCCACCACCAACACCCCACACCAGTAATCTTCCCCTGCCACAGTTGCAAACCTTCTGCAGTCAAAAACCTCTCCCAAAATAAAGCCAAAAAGTAATAAAATAATAAGATAAAAAAATACATGCAAGAATTTGCATGTTTAATAAATTTATATGTGTTCCTGATGCTGCCAGTCTAGAGACCGCTATGAAGACAACTATTCCACACTATTGCCTGGAAAAATTATCTTTATTGTATTTCTTTATACCTTCACCTCCTACCCCACTAAATTGTTCTTTCTAATTTCATCAATAATCAAGGATTTCAATATTACATTTTATTGCATTTAGTAAATTTCTTTATTGCATTAATGATATTGTAGTTATATAAGACAACTCTACATTTTAAGTGCATTGAAGCTAAAGTATTTAGTGGTAGATTGCCATGGTGTCTGAAATGCACTTTCAAATCTTTTAGGAAAACAAATTAAGAAATAAACAAAATGGATATGCAGAGAGAAATAAAGCAAAATTGCATATGTATTCAATTGGACAACCAAGTGATGGGTATATAGGTGTTAACTGTACTATTCTTTTAACTTTTCTGTAGATTATAAATGTTAAAAAAAAAAAAAAGACTTTTTGGAAAGAAAAGGACCTACAGGGTTTTATGGGTGATCCAATCTAGGTTCAGACAGTAACAGTCAACTGGAATTTATGGTGCTTTTTGTCTTCTGCTTTGGATGAAGAAGACAAGTTGTCTCTGCCAGGAAAGGAGGAGCCATCCGTCCCGGCTGGGTGGTCCCAGCAGCACCATCCACTTCATAAGGCTATAAGGGTCGCTGCCCACCTGGCACAAAGCCAGGACCCCAGCGGACTTGGGAAATGGCCTGAGCCTAGGACGCACCCAAGCATGGGTAACTGAGTCCGCTGTGGTTGCGTTGCGGTTACTTAGCAAGGGCGCCTCACCGCAGTGTGGAGTGCTGAAGTGGGTCCTCAGAGTCAACATCGGTACGGGAAAGTAGACCCTGGGCCATCCCAAATCCTGGCGCAGAGGTGGGTGCAAAGCTGCGTTAGCCCTGCTCTTTGGAAGGGAAGCGGTTGCAATTCCTCTCGACTGCCCTGGGAGCTTGGGGACCTGGACTTTTATCCATCCAATCAGAAGAAATGCTTGATAACAGCTGGGTAGATTCTAGAAGCGTTCATGCATCCCTAAGACAGTGCGATGGAGGAAGCGACCCAATGAGAGGGATTTGGGAGGCTTCATTGAGCAAGTGAAGTCGATTAGATTCATCTTTTAAAAAACCATCTGGCTGGCAGGGTGGATGCTTTAGGGGGATTCAGAGGAGGATGCAGTACTGGGAAAGCAGGGGAGGGGTTGCTGCAACTGCTTTCCCTGCTGGACCTGGAGGAGGGAGGAGGTGTAAGGGAGGCTTAGGAAGCCCAGGGTGTTAATAGGAGTTTCTCTTGAGTCAGCTCCTACTTTGGGCCAGTGACCCAGCTGCAGTCTTTTGTTGTGCTAAATAATTCAGTTAAAGATACTTATCATTGTAAATTTATTACTATATAATCATAAATTATTTTTTATTACTCTACAGTACTCCATTTATGATCTCCACTTGTGACACCCTGGGCAAATTAAAACTTTCTTGAGTCCTGTTTTCTCTTCCATAGAATGAAGGAAATAATAGTATTACTTCCTGAGTTGTCTTTTCCACTAAATTGCTAATCTGTGGTAGAATCTCCACATGTGTGGAAAGAATTAAGGCCTTATATGAATGCATGGACTGTGCTCAGGGAATGGCAAGGAGCCCAGGGCTTTCAGAGAGAACCAGAGGCAGGGTATTTAGGAGGTGAGGTCAGGAAAGTGAGGAGGGGCTTACAGCTCATAGAGGGCCCTGCAGGTCATGGTCAGGACTCAGGCTATTGTCCTGATTGAGTGCAAACATGCTGTAAAATCTAAATCTTACAAGGAAGATTAGCTACTTTGCTGAAAAACGATGGAAATTGGCTGAAGGCTGAGGGAGAGGAACCATAAAGAAGTCATTTTTAATTTTACTGTGATTACATTAAAAGCATAAAACTTGCATTCTAGCCACTTTGAAATATACAATTCAGTGATATGGTGCCCTCATTTTTAGTTGCAAAACCTAAAATGTCTAATTTTGGTAAACTAATTTAGAGTTAAGAGAGATGAGGACAAACTAGTGAAAGAGATGAGAATATTGGTCAAAGAGGAAGGTGGGAAGCCATGAGCATGGTGGTCTATAAGCCAAAGAAAATATTTCAGGAGCATCATCAGCTAGGTTAAATGCTCTTAAATAGATCACGTATGTTGAGGATTGAAAATTACTGTGGCCTTTACCCAAGTAAACATCACTGATGAATTTAAGAAAAGAGGTATTCATGGGATGGTGACTATGTAAAGTTGCTTTGTAGTGGATTCAAGAGAGAATGGAGAGAGAACTTTTGAAGAAGTTTTGCTGTAGAAAGACCACAGAAATGGGATGGTTCCTACAGTTGGAAGTGGGATCAGTTGAGCATTTTTTTTTTGGATTTAAACAATAACACCTCATTTATATGCTGATGTGTATAAGCTAGTAGAGAGACAGAAATTGTTGCAGTGGAGAGGCAGAATGCCTGAAGCTAGGTGAATGTATAGGCAAAAGAGGATGCAGAGACCCAAATGCTATTTATACTATATATGCACACTATACATTAAAATAGGAATGCATTCTCCATGTGGGTGATACTCCTTGACCTGCGCTCTAATGTGGAGCTCCTCTTTTCTCTAGAATTTTTGCTTCTAAGATCCTAATAGCCTTCTTAACTGTCCAGTGTCTTCCTTCAGTCAGATGCTATGAGCATTCTATCTGCCTCATATAGAAGAATTAGGCCAGAAGAAGAAAACTCTTTTTTATAATGGAAAATCAGTATTTATATTTCCATGACTTTCTTCTTACAACAGCCAACAAGCGATTTTCTATAAAAAACATCAAGAATTTTATAGTCCACACTTGGCATCAGATTTACTTAGAAGGATATGGAACAGGAACCATGGCTTCCCTCAGGACATTATTTAGCCCTTCTCTCCTTAGGGAGTCCTTGCCCCCATCATCCAGGTGTCAGCCTGCCATCAAGGAGACAAGATCTCCCTGGGCATAGGTGGGAATCATCCTGGCTTAAAAGCTTCATGCAGCATGGAGCCCATATCTCTCGTAACAACTCCATGGGCACAGCTCCCATGATCCCTTCAAGGGCCCTCCCAATTATGAGTCACCATACTCAAAAAGGCCTAAGCTATAGTGTTCCCATAGATATTTATAATGTCTTTGTTGTTTCTCCAAGTCCAGATGCAGTTTACCAATCAGGGTCATTTTGCCATTATGATATTGCCAAGCATCATCGTAAGTGACACACCAGCTTATAAATTTGATAAATCCAGAGCTGTGGATTTAACTGAAGATTAATTTATGGTCAAATTTGTATAGATTATAAGAAGTTTTTGTTACCACCTCCTTTTTAAAATAGCTTCTTTTGAGGTGATATACAATAACTACAGATTTTTAAAGTACGAAATAAGGTACGTTTTTACAAATCTATGTATCTATAAAACCATAATCACTATCAAGATACTGAGCATATCTCTTACCTTGAAATGTTTGCTCCTGCCTCATTGTAATCCTTCCTTCTGCTCCTCTGTGATCCCAGAATCCACAGGCAGCCACTTCTGTCCTATAGATTAGTTTGCATTTCCCAGCATTTTATATAAATGGAATGATACAATACATACTTTTTTTTCTGGAAGATTAGGAGGATCTGGATTTTCTCAGCAAAATTACTTTGAGATTCTTCTTGGTTTTTGTGTGATTCAATAGTTCATTTCTTTTTAATTCTGAATACTATTCTTTTATAAGGATATACCTCAATTTACTTATCTTTTCTCCATTTGCTAGCCCATGTCTTGTTTTCAGTTCTGAACCTTTACTTTTGTTGGTTTTTATAATATACTTCTTTGAAGGAAAATTCAAATGAGAGGAATTCATAATACCATAATTCCTACTGCATTTCTTGCCTGCAATACATCCAAAAATATAAATTTACTCATATCAACTACTTGGTGTCTAAATGGTATGTTTTGTATAGGAAGGAGTTTATGTTTGATTGACTCTAGTTTCCCATGAGAATATTTTCTCACCCACAGGAACATCTTGGTGACAGGGAATATGGCTCCTTACTGATTATTTTGACATCATGTCCGTGCTTCAATTTGGCTGGGCATCAGAAGCAAGAGGAGATGCTACAGAAAGACCTCTCCTTGGCTGTGCACTCAGGCTCCTCTTGGAAGAGAATTCTGGGAAGAAGGGAAGGAGGCAGAAGCCACTTTGAAACCTGTAGCTTCACAGATATTGACTTCCAGGAAGGAGAATGAGGACTGAGGAACTATCAAATTTTAAATTTTCTTAGCTCCTGGAGAAACAGGAATTTCTGAAGAGAATCCTTAGATAGCATTCCTAATTGATTTGCTTAAAAAAAAAAAAAAAAAAGAATTCCTCACAGCAAGAATTGCTCCCTGGCTGACCTCGAAGCAGAAGCCAGCTGCCCCATCTGCCTGGATTTCCTGAGAAACCCAGTGACCCTTAATTGCAGCCACAACTTCTCTTGCTCTTGCATCACCAAGGGCTGGGAAGATCCACAGGATACCTTCCCTTGTCCTGTCTGCCTCCACCACTGCCTTGACAGGAACTTCAAGAAGAACAGCCAATCATGCCACATGGTTGATATTTTTAAGCAGCTTTACTCCAGGAGTAGAAAGAGGAAATTGCAGGAAGAGAAACCTCTGTGTGAGAAACACAATCAGATCCTAGTCCTGTTTTGTGAGAAAGACCTGGGGCTATTCTGTCTTCAGTGCAAGATTTACTCTGACTGCCGGGATCACCACCTGAGCCCACTGAGCAAGCTGTAATTAGTCACAGGAACAGACTCAAAAGCTATGTTGAGATTCTGAAAAAGCAAGTGGATGATGCTAAAAACATGTATGAAACACAATTTTCAAACTCAATTCATTTGAGATGGAAGGTAGGAATTTGGAGGAAAGAATTATACTCTGAATTTCAGCAATTTAAGCATTTCTTGGGAAAAGAGCAGGAAATAATTTATATTAGGCTACTAATTGAAGAGAACAGTGTTCAAGAAAAATTAATTGAAAACAAAATGCGGATTTCAGACCCTGGTCAACACTAAAAAATCTGCTAAGTGAAATAATCGAGATTCATACCATGAGACACCATACAGCAACAAAAATGAACTGTTAAACTCAAAATAAGGGTGAATTTCACATAAATAATATTGAGCTAAAGAAGCTGGAACTAAATGCCTAGTTTCCTAGGTGTGAAGTACAATATCAGATGAAATTGATCTGTGGTATAACAAGTCAGGACAGTGGTTAGCTTTGGGAAGGAGAGTGGGGGGCAATGATTGAGAGCAGCCAGGAGGTGGCTTCTGGGGTGCAGTTATTGTTCTGTTTTTTATCCAGGTGGTGGTTATAGGGACATGAGCTCTTTGAGATAAATCATTGAGTTGTATACTGATGAATCCTGCATTTTTCTTCATGTCTATCAGATTTCCATGAAAAAGATCTATCAAAAAAATCCACACCAGCACCAGAATCCTGTCTTCCCTCCATGTTGACTCCATAGGTGGAGCCAGGGAAGATAGAGATGTACCAGCTCCTTGGTGATCATGACAGAGCCACTTCTCCCAATAGCAACTGGAACACAATAGACTTACCTGTTAGGCAAACTGGAGTTCAGATTCCTGAACTGCTCACTCACCAGCCCCTTGACCAAGGGCCTGTCACAAGGTAAGTGTTCACGAGCCATTGTTTTCCCTGATCCACCAGACACCAGAAGCTGTGTAATTGTTCACTGCACACTCTCACGTGTTACCAGAATAGGGAGATTATAGAGAGTAGGCACCAGAGCCAAACAACTGGGTTTCACTCCTGGTTCTGCCTGTGACTATTTGTGACTTAGGGTGAGTGAGTCTTTTAAAGTTCTTGTGTTTCCTCCACTGTAAAATGGGGATGATAATAGTAGAAGCTACCACAAATGTGATGAGTGAGTTTACATAAGCCTTTAGAACAAAGAAAGTGCTACATAAGTACACTGTATTATTACAGGAGGCAGGTATTAATCTTTGCTGAGACTACACTGCAAGTCTCAAATATATGTCAAGTCAATGATGGCAACATTAAAAATGTATATGTATATAAATACCTACATGCATATCATACATTCATAAAAATGAGAGAAAAATAACACACACATAATGGGAGGGTAAGAGTAGAAACTGACCCTCCATGTAATGATAGGTACTTTCTCCCTAAGAATGATGCAGCAGGTTTTTCAGGGGGTTGGGGGGTCGGGCATAGGCACAATTTCTCAATGAATGTGGAGATTACAGAAACTGTGTACGTCTAATAATTGACCTGGTATTGGGGGAAGTGCTTTGTAGAAATGATCTCATTTAATCCCTATTTAATGATTACAACTTTCTTGGAATTAGGTTCAGATTAGAGAGGTAAGTGAGGAAGAACCATGTTGAAAATCCTGGTTTCTAACTTCAAAGCTGGAATACTCATTTCCAAACATTTCCTGCTTCTCAGATGGACACTGACGTAGACTGGCCTTCGAGTGTCCTTTGTTGTAGAGGCCCACGTTGAAGCCTGGTAACCAGGATGCTGCCTTCTGGTTCCCCTGAGAAGATAGCTGTAACTTTATCTGTGAACTCAGGATAACCCCATTACTTTACCAACTGCACCTCACCAACAACCCAAATGTAGGTATTAATTCTTCATCTTAAGAGCAGTGAAAAATGATTGAAGGGATTTACACAGAGGGTTGACATGATCAGAACTATATTATGAAAAAGCACCTGTATAGCCAGTGAAAGAAAAGTCAGGACTGATGAAGGTACACAGTGGTCATCACTGGGACACTACAGAGGCTGTTGCCCTGGTACAGTGGCCTGAAGGTATTCAATAAAGCCAGAAATTAGAGCACTGATTAAATTATGGAGATTTTCAGTGGTGGGTTAGAAGTAGGTGGGGGCAAGGGATAATGGGTCTTATCTTCCATGCAAGTTGTGCAGAAGATTCAATCAGAAGTAAAAATGTCATTAGAAGCCAATTGATGAGAAAGATCCAGGGATTTTAATAAATGCCTTTTATTATGCTAAGTTCCCTTTTATTCCTTTTCAATGCTTTTTAGCTTTAATTTAGATGATCAAGTATGTGTTTGTGTTTTTTACCTTCATTTTATTAATGTGATGCAGTACATCGACTGATTTTCTTTTGCTGAGTCATCCTTGCATTCCTGGAATAAATCTCACTTGATTATTGTGTATAATCTCTTAATGTGTTGGCTCAGGCTTATGCCTAGTGATCTTTATTAAGAACCAATATCCCACCAGCCAATCTTTAACTCTTGCTCCACCAACTCCTCTTCACCATTAATTTGAAGCAAATTCTAGGCCTCTTATGATAACTGTGTGAGCATTTCTTAATATGCCTCTTAAGAGATACATTTTTAAATTAATAGAGAACTAATAGTACAAGTTATTAATAATACACTGGTATATTGGGAAAAATCCACCTAAAGCAAAATATGGACTATAGTTTTCAGTAATATTTTAACACTCTTGCATCAATTGTAACAAAGGTACCACACTAATGTTAAGTGTTAATAATAGGAGGATAGGGGTTCTGGGAATGTTGCAGTTTTTATTCTTAAAAAATGTTTTCTGTCACAGATACAACCAAATTTCCCTATCAGTTATTCTGTTTTACCTTAAGGCATCTCTGAATGTACATGCAACAACTTCTAGTTCAAAGCTTCATTTTCAGAACAAAAGAAAAAAAAAAAAGGAAACAAGAAGAATTTTAAATGAGAAGCAAGAGAATTAATGTCTTCAGATTGTTCCTATGCCGCTTGAGCCCTGAAACCCAGCAGATATGCAGCTAACTCCTACTCTCCAGTTCTTTGGACCTGCACGGGACAAGTAACAAAAGGGTGGTGATGGGCCAGCATCAACCCAAAAAGCAAGGAGAATCTTCAACTGCAAGCAATCCAATTCCATTCCTCTGCCCATAATATCTACATCCCTTCTCAGTGTGAAGTAGTCAGAGTGGACATTATCTCAAATCCCTCAAGATTGAAGAATGAACAGAAATAAGGGGGGAGTGTAACCACTTTCTAAAGCAGATTTCTTGTTATTGTTGTTATGATCTTGTGTTAATTGAATTACATGTAACATTGATATAAAAATAAGTTTTAAATGAAAAAGAAGGATGGTTCTGACATAAATAACTAAATGTTGCAAATACTAAAAATTTAAAAGTATAAAAGTAATACCATTATTGAAATATAAAATAATTAGCAATATTTTTTATTACGGTTGTATATTCACTTCCCAAATTGAATAACATTTAAGGCTATATGTTTGAAACTGGAAGTAAATTAAGTCTTCCATTGTAACGGCTTTATTGATCTTCTAAATCTAATACCTACGTTTCCCTGAGGAGGGAGATGAAGGTATGTGAAAATTTTGAGATAGAAGGGAAAGTGAGCATTTTGGCTTAAAGAAGGGAGTAAAAGAAGGTGGTTTAGCTGGAGTGAGGCAAGAAAATACTGAAAGAATGGTATCTTATTTTAAACTTGATTTTATTATAGAACATATAAAGCATATAGAATTGTAGAGAAAATAGTGTAATATATCTCAAATAAACATCCACCAATTTAGTTCCCCATGCATTACCATCTCTCATTATTTAGAAGCAAATCCTAGACATCTTAGGTTCTTATGTGCCCATATTGTATCTCGCATCTCTTGATTGTAGAGTATCCTTTCATTAACATAATCAAAACATATTGTCAGATTCATAGCTATTTTTCCATTTGTTTATTATAAGATAACCACTCTCTCAACTGACTTATAATTATTTTTGTTTTGGAAATGAATATGTTAGAATCTGGAAAAGATGCAGATAATATTTTGTCATACACGTGTTCTTCATGTCCTTAATATATGTTGTACACTTTTTTCCCTTGCTATTTTTGTTAAAAAAATACGGTTAATTTTCTTATAGAGTTGCTCACAGTCTGGATTTTTGTTAATGGCTTCCCTTCGTTGTGATTTCCATTGCTTCGTGAAGTCGTAGCTCTCTCCTGAACAAGAGGGTTACCAAGCTAAATTTGTGGACCAGTGAACATAGGTGGAGAAAGTGACAGAGCAGTGATTGACTGGGAATAGTAGTGCCTCCTGGCACCTGCTTATAGAGTTGATGGGAAGGAAGCAGAACTGAACAGCTACAGTTTGCTGAGGACCTTGAGAAATCTACAAGTGTGCATGTCAGGAAAGAGAGAGAACAACGAGGATAGCTCAGATTCTCATATTCCAGCACCTGGATACCAGGCCTTAGTGAAGGGAGAATTCTTCATTGCACAATGGCTTAAACAACCTCTCTGGATGACCTCCAAGCAGAGGCAAACTGCCCCTTTGCTTGGATTACCCGAGAGAAACAGTGACCATTGATTGTGAGCACAACTTCTGTGGCTCCTGTGCTGGCAAGATCTACAGGACATCTCCCTGTCCCATCTGCCTAAAGCACTGTCCCAATGAGATTAAGTCCCACTCGTATTCATGTTGGCCTTAATTAACTGGTAACATCTTCAAAGATGCTATTGACAAATGGGTCCACATCCTTAGAAACAGGGGTTAGGATTTATTTTATTTTTCAAAGTAATACATTATTTATTAGGAATATCAAATACTCAAAGATTTAACATATAATAGAAACATCATTTCAAATCAGTGAGAAAAGACTAAGTTTTTCAAAAAATGGTTTGTGAACAGATATTTGATTAACAGGTAGACCTACACCTTACATTAATCACAAAAATCAATACCAAATAAAGCTCTGAACATTAAACACTCACACAGATGCACACATTATAAATGTCTTAGAAGAAAATACAGAAAGTTTTATATTCTGAAATAAAAATCATGAAAATTATAATATTGGATATAAATACAAAAGATGTATAAAAAAAGACACCATAAGAAAGTTAGACAAGTGACTTACTGGGACAAAACATTAGAAACACACATAAAAGATTAATATCTAAACTATATAAAAAACTCTTAACAAATCCATGGATAGAAAGACAAATCATTCAGTAGAAAAATGAGCAGTGGAGGGAATATTTCATTCACACAAAATACTTGAATGGGCTAAAATAAAAATATAAAAAGATGCCCATCCTCACAAGTGTCAGAGAATTGAGAAATAAAACAATAACGTAAAAAAATTTTCATCCATTAGACTTAAAACGAATTTGAAAGTCTAATATTGAGTGTCCTCAATGATATGGGGAAGCAGGTACTCATTCATTCACTGCTAAGGGGAAATACATATTGATATAGCCATTTTGGAAGCTAACTATAAGTATCTCTTTAAATTAAAAATGCTTAGTATTCAGGCCCAACAATTCAGCTCCTAAGCATAAACCAAAGAGAAAGCCTTATATTTGTATAAGGCGTCATACAGGATGATGTTCAATTTCAGCATTGCTTATAATTGGAAAAAACCTGGAAACTACACTAAATGTCTACCATAGCCATGTAACACTACACAAATATAGACATTAGGTAAATTGAATATACTGAAATAAAGAAATCTATGTAGAAAAAGTTGCATAATGATATACATATATTTATATAAAAAAACAAAACTAAAAATATTTCATTTCTTGTGGCTATATAGCATACATAAATTACCAGGAAGCATCACTCTTGAAGGGACATAATCTGTAGGAAGTGGCCATAATGAAACAACTGAACACAGGGAAATATTGGACCATAAATAAATTCCAAGGTTGTCCACATGGGAAGTGGCCAGAAAGTCTCCAGCAGACAACATGGTAACATTGAAAGGTGCTGAGTCCAACAAAAAGCAATCTATAAGGCATCCAGAGGGAAGATCCCAAGTCCTAATAGAACAATCCATTGAAGCACTTACTAACCAATGAGCATCAGAACTGAAAGCCGTGTCATTTATTTGACTCTCTGACAATCTTTCTAGTTTTTACATCCAGAACACTGAGAGAGAAGTCATCCAGGATGACTTCCAGAATGCCACTGTCCCTAGGTAGCAGCAACATATTTGGGGATGAATCAAGGTTCATAGAATGGATTAAAATTTTATTTTTAAAGTTCTAGAATTTGACTAATCCTTCACTACCAGGTGTAATGGTCAACTGGTTTAATCCATCTACTGCAACACCTGTAACAGATCCTTTATGAGCTTGATCCTTGTGAAAACTCCCTTGATGTATTCCAGACTGCATATTATATACTTCTAGTGCCCTAATGAGAAGCTGATTACAGCAAAGTTTCCACAAGAAGTTGGATCTACTGCTGTTGCAGTTATGTCATCTTTCTTCAACTCTTTTGGCTTGAGAAAGTAAGCACCTATTGTAGATCTTTGATAGCTCCAGGTTAAACAAGATAACTTCCCATGATGGCAAGTAATGATCCCATCCCAGTCACTTTCCAGAGTTTCCTCTGTTTCAAACTTTGTTATGGGTGGAAATCTCACTGACATGGAATTCTAAAGTCCTTTATGTTTGACTCTTTATTTATTAATCCATGGCCCAAACTCTTATTGAATTTTTCATGTATCATGGAAAATGACTGAAAAGTTCCATCTTGACTTGTGCTAAGAATTTGTTGTCCATTTTGTACATAATATCTGATTTTGGTAAAAGGGGCACTATGACCCATTCTGAATCTTAATAGCCAGCCTTCACTTGCAGGATGTCAAATATCCTGAAGAGCATTGTCAGCACCATTTGCTGTAGAATGTGCATTTCTCATTTGGTTGATTAATTTTTTGTTTTCTATATCCCAGAGTTCAATATAGCCACATGGGTTTCCAGCTGCCATTACTGGATGACCATCTATAAGAAATGAAATTGAAGTAATCGGTCCCCAGTCTTGATGAAACTTCATTAATGTTTCATCAGACTTAATGTTGTGAATGATAATCTGACCTGACACAAGACTAACTGCAATAACATCCACAGCTGGATGCATTGGGAAAAATCAGTAAATCTAAAATTGAACATGAAGAACAAAGAAAATCATTTTAAATACTCTTCAGAAACTCTTGGAACTGTACCACATCAAAGTGTTTTAAAATATGATCCTGGAAGTATATCTAATTTTGTGTTTCTCCTGAAACCGAACTGAAATAAAAGGTGAAGATGGTGTTTGGTTCCCCTGCATTGCTGAAAATGTGGGAGATCAAGCAACCATCTTCACTCTATTCCTCCCAAGCGCCACTTCATACAGAAGGTCATCAGATCAGGCCTGGATATCAATGTACATGACTTACCAGCAGATGGAGCCCAAACGTCTATCCTGGTTTTTCCACAATCTCAATTTACCTCAATTTGGTAGATTTTCATTTAATTTGGGAGTGGACACAAGGAGGGTGAACGGATTGGAATAGAAGGAGACAGGTTTAGGACAGCTGTGATGAGGGGGAAAATCAGGAGACTCAAGGAATCTTAGAGGCTTAAAGAAAGGACTAAGAGAAGCTGGCTTGTGTGAAATGGAGTGAGGACATATTGCAAAAATGTTCATCCTTTAAAATATATTTTTATTCTAGAATATTTTAATCACATAAGGTAGTAGAGAAAATAATACAATAAACACGATCTACCTATCGACTAACTTATTTCCCGAATCACATCCACACCTAATTATTTTGAAACAAATTCTAAATGTCATATTTTATGTGTCAATATTGCATTGTGTATCTCTAAATTAAAAAGCCTCATTTTACTGTCATTCATGTTATTGTTAAGCTAATATAATGGTTAAAAAAGCTTTATCAGCTACTCTCCAGTTAAACTTACAATTTTTTATTGAAAACATGTTTTTGGATCTGGAAAAATAATTAGGTAAGGCTTTGTAATTGACACAAATTTTCATCATCATTTAAATAAATAGTATTGTTTTTTCTGTGTTATATTTTCTTGAAGAATTTTGGTCAATTGTCCCATAGAGATGCTTATTCTCTTGATTTTACAATTAAGTCTCTACATAGTTAACTTCCATCATTTTTTGAGTTGTGGCTCTTTCTTGAAAAAGAGAACTAAACAGCCATGCTTCAATTTGCTGCCCATTGAGCATACTTAGAGAAAGTACCATGAACATCAGTAATTGACTGCTGCTGTAACTCCTCTTCTGGCAGATGCTTCTAGAACTGAGGTGAAAGAGGCAGAGACAGGTTTGAGCTGCTATATTTTCCTGGGTGAACCTGGGAAACCTGCAGACTGCTTAACAGAAAAAAGAAGGTACTAAGAAGTAATCGACTTTTCATTTTTCACAGATTCTGGAAAGGAAAACCAGACCTTTCTGAAAGGAGTTTCCTCAGACAGAAATTCTCACTGCAACATGGCCGTTGCAGCCTCCTTGATTGACCTTCAAGCACAGGACAGCTGCCACATCTGCCTGGATTACCTGAGAGACCCTGTGACCATTGACTATGGCCACAACTTCTGTGGCTCTTGTATCCAGCAGTGCTGGGAAACTCTGCAGGACTTCTTCCCCTGCCCTGTGTGCCTCCACCCTGCTGCAATGAGAACTTCATGAGGAACACCCAGTTAGGTCACATGACTGAGGTTGTGAAGCAGCTTGCCCCCAGGAGGAGCAAGAGAAAGCCCTTATGAGAAACACAATCAGGTGCTGACCCTGTATTTTGAGAAGGACCTGGAGCTGCTGTGTGCACAGTGCAGGGTCTCCTCTGAGCACTGGGATCACCACCTGATGGCCCTTGAGCAATCTGCAGCTAGTCACAGGAAGAAGCTCAAAGCTCCACTGAATCCCTCAAGAAGATCATTGAGAGTACTGAGAAGGGTCATGAAGGGCAACTCTTAAAATCATATGAATTAAAGTGGATGTTGCATAAGTGGAAGAGGGAATTAATCTCTGAATTTGAACAACTTAAGTGTCTCTTAGGAAAGAGCAGGAAGTAAATTTTATGAGGCTACTAAGTGAGCAGAAGGATGTTGAAGACAAACTGACTGCAAACAAAAGCCAACTTTCAAACCATATATACTCATTTAAAAATTTGTTAAGTGAAATAACAGAGAAGCATGTACAGGCAGACCTCTATTTACTGACAGGTAATGAAAATATCCACAACAAGCATGAAAACCTAAAAACCCCAGCAGTCTTTTCATATGGATTACAGAAAGAGAGTCTTAGACATTTTATGCTAAAAATGATGAGTATAATTAGGGATAATTTGACACTAGATCATGGAAGTGCCCACTGAAACCTTACCATTTTAGAAGATAGAAAAAGGCTATGTTGGGAATGAAGAACAAAAATGTCTTCATAAACCCGAGGCATTTACTTCTTACCCAGCTTTCTGGAGTTGTGAGGGGTTTGATGCTGGAAGACAATTTTGGCAAGTAGAAGTGATTGGCACAGGTGAAATGGCCTTTAGTGTTTGTACAGAATCCTTCTCCAGAATTGATCTGATATCATGATCACCAATCCATGGATACTGGAAAGTTCATCTTTGGAGTAGTATACATGGTATGTCAGATTCAGAAATCCATAGACGCATTGGAATCTTTCTGGACTAAGAGTTGGGAGAGATTTCATTTTACAATTTGAATGATAGATCACATATCTATACTTTCATAGGTATGTTACAGAAAAAAATGTGCTTTTTTTCTCTGTTGAACCTAATGCAGAACATCTTAAAATCAGTATGGTCCTAGATGAATGATGAACTACTTAGGAGACTTTTGTACATTATATGTTCCTCCTGTGTTCTTGTAGATTACTTGTAATAAAGATTGTGACTCAATTTTGATGTTCAATTAGTAAAAATTTGGAGGGCTCACCTCTTTCTCCTCCCCTTCTGCCCATGTCTGGGGAGACTGACAAGAAAATCTGTGTGATCCCCCTCTGGTATAGTGGGAGATCAAACCAACCCAAAGCATTGCCTGCAAAGCAATCTTCATCCCACTCTCACCACCTAATCGCCATAAAACCCCAACCTCGTCTCTTTTCTCTGCTCTCATATACCTGGATCTGCTTTGGAGTTACCTACCTCTTCACAGAAAAACTCTTTACAAGCATAATAAATCTTTTCATACTTTCTTGGTGTCTGTGTGACATCATCAGTCTTGAGATCCATAATGAATTTTGTGGGGGCGGTGACATTGCCCATGAGGAGCATCCGATGGCTAGAAAGGTAGCTGACAGACTATTCTGTGATTGGCTGCAGGTTATGAGCCGAGCCCCCCCTTAGTACCTATCTAAGTAATAGACAGCCAGCTGTTCTTTTTGACAAGGAGACATTCAGCACAACAAAGACAATGAGACTGAGAGTGTATCTGCCTCTGACAGGACAGAACATGCACAGCCCAAACCTCCTGAAGAGACATTAGAGAGTGACTCATGGAAAACATAGAAATAATACCTATCATACAAAGTAATAATGAAGGGCACACAAGGTGAGATTTACAAAAGCCTGGAACCTAACTGACCTAAAAAATATGGTTTTGTTATCTGTTATAAATGCCACTATTCCTTGATTTTTTATACTAATAGAATTTTACATTTTTAGCTTTTGAACAGTGCAGGCAACAGCTTGTTCTTAATTTCTACCAATATTTGAGAGTTTTCTGTCTCTATGCCTTCATAGAGTAAAGCTGGCTGCCACTTATTTCTCTAGTTCCAGAGTTATATGTATTTCTATTCCATTTCTGTTTCAGAAAGATGTTTCTTTTCCATTTAGAATGGGGTTGGCTTTTTATTTTGTTTTGTTTTTACTGCAGAAAGAAGCATGCAAACAGAAGTTGATAAACATATTGATATTATTTTAAGAAAAGTTGTAAAATGAAAACCCTCTTACAAATCACCCAGATTAGGAAATAAAACATTGTGCTCTAGCTGAGGCTCCTGTGGATGCCTCCACACTGCATCATCCTCCTTTTCCTCACACTGAGAAATCTTCTATCTTTTTTTATTAAAGCAATTTTATTGAGATGTATCCACATACCTTAAATCCATCTAAAGTGTACATTCAGTGGCTTTTGGTATAATCATAGAGTTGTGAATTCATCATGGCATTCAATATTAGAGCATTTTCATTACTCCATAAAAAAAAAATAAAGCCCTACCCTTTAGCAGTCACCTCTCAATCCCCCAATCTGTGCTCTGCCATATATAACCACCAATCCAATTCCATGTCTAGAAATCTATCCATATTTGCTGTTTATATAATTGGAATCAAACAATATGTACTTTGTGTCTGGTTTCTGTCACACAGCATAAATTTTCTCTCTCTCTTTTATCAATTAATGAAAAAATATTATTGTATTGCTATTACGTACAGCATATAGTCTGCTTTAGGTGTACCTTTGCATAATTACCTCCCCATTATAAACATCCTACAATAGCAACACACATTTGTTCTGACTCATGGAAGAATATTCTTGTATTTTTACTATTAACCACACTCATAATCAGCAACAACGTTCATTATGCTACACAGTCCCATGTTTCATCCTTTAGTTTTCCTTCTAATGACATAAACTTTCTTTCAACCACGATCATACCCCCATATTGGGGCTGCTAATTACATTCAATCTAATGTGCTATCATGACCTCTTTCTAATTCCAAACATCTACAATCAAACTTATTACAAATTCCACACCAATTAAGCCTCAGCTACTCATTCACTATCCTCATTTTATCTTCTGGTGACCAATCTTCTAGCTATTAACTCCATGATTTTGTTAATTTTGTTTAATTTTTATTAGTGAGATCATACAATATTTGTCCTTTTGAGTCTGGCTTGTTTCATTCAACATATTGTCATCAAGGTTCATCCATGTTTTCATGTACTTCATGACTTTGTCTCTTCTAATAGCTGCATAATATTCCATCATATGTATACAACACATTTTATTTATCCACTCATTGGCTGATGGACACCTGGGTTTTTTCCTTTTTTTTAAAATTGTAAATAATGCCACTATGGACTTCAGTGTGCAAAAGTCTGTTGGTGTCCCTGCTTTCAGTCTCCTGAGTATACACCTAGAAGTAGGTGTATAGCAAAATTCCTGGATCTTATAGCAAAATTCCTTAGGAACCACTGGATCCTATAGCAAAATTCCTTAGGAACCACTGGACAGAGTTCCATAGTGGCCATACCATCCTACAATCCCATCAACAGTGAAGAAGCGTTCTTATCACTTTACATCCACTCTAACACTTATAGTTTTCCATCTTTTTAATAATGGCCATTCTAATAGGTATGAAATGATATCTCATTGAAGCTTTGATTTTCATTTCCCATGTTGCTAGTGATGTTGAACATCTTTTCATGTGCTTTTTTTCCATTTGTGTTTCCTTTTTGGTAACATATCTATTCAAGTTTGTTGACCATTTTATAAATTGAGTTGTCTTTTTATATTATTGAGTTGTAGGATCTCTTTATATATCATGGATATTAAAACCTTATTTGTTAGTCACTGAAATCTACAAGGGCCCTAGTTACTAAACATAGATACTCAGTACTATCTGGGTGAATTGCTTGAGAAAAGTTTTCAGCCTTTGCTAGAGGACCCCAGCATTACTACCAAATTGCTTAGTAAACTTCAACGCCATGATCCACCCTCTCCTCATTTCTGATTTCTGGCCTTCTCCTGTAAAAGTGGTATTTTCAAATAATGATCTAAATGCTTGCCACTTTACAACTGGCTTCTCTTTCTCAATGGCACAGAGGCCATAAAACCTCTCTAAATACATGTTTTAAATATTGCCAGTATGGATATTTAAGCAAACATAAAGTGGTGAATTCACAAGACATGTATATATATAACAAGTAGGTAATTTGTATAAAATATATTTATTGGTGTTTTGAAAAAGGAACATTGAGAAGAACATGATAATTCTAAAGTCTCTCTTTTTAGAATGGCAAATTGCAATTCCTAATTGATTCCTATGCCATAACAGTGATAAAACAACAAAAGTGTCATATTATCCTTAGTTACAGAAATAGGAAGGACAAAAAAACACCTCTCTTTGCTTTTGGAAAAAAAAACATGATCTTTAATATAGATTATGTAAAAATTAAACAAGGTTTATACAATATCCTAGGATATTCTATGATTAAGGAAAGAAAATTTTAACAGGATACAAATCAGGTTTCTAAGGAGTTCATCTCATCTGTGATGATACAGATTGCAAGAGAGTCTGAAGTAGATCCAGTAAAGAAAACAGGCTTAAGGTTTTCTGTGAATGTATCTATTATTCCAATTATAAAATGAAACTTCTCCCAACTCATAATCTAGAAACACACCAATCCACACGAAAGTCCACGTTTCACTTGTAATAGTCGAATGCTGAATTTGCCAGCATCTATAATTTGGTGATGGTGATGTATTAGCATTTCTAGGGAAAGAGTCTTTACACACACTTATGGACCATTCACCTGTGCCTCTTATTTCTACTTTCCAACAACTCCTGTCAGCACCAAAAGCTTCACAACTCAGGACAGCTGGGTTAAAAATAAATCTCTTGGGACTGTAAACTAAGTTTGGTTTCATCATTCTGTAGGTCATCCTCTTCCTGTTTTCTGAATAATATTGGGGTGGGCTATTTCAAGATCTAGGTGTCAAATCTACTTTAAACTGTTTTCTTCAGGCTAAAATATTGTGGAGAGAAAGAGCAATTCTCTTGCTTTATTTCATATGAAAAGACATCTGAAGATTTTAGGTTTTGTATCTATTGTGGATACTTTCAAGACCTTTTTCAGTAAATCAATATCTGCCTGCACACACTTTTATTTCTCTCATCATATTTTTCAGTGTACAAATGTAGTCTGAAATTTGCATTTGGTTTTCAATTAATTTTTCCTCAACATCCCCCTCTTTCATCAATTCTCGCCAAAATGGCATCCTGTTCTTCTTCTTTCCTATTCCAGCAAATGCTTCTGTTGTTCAAATTCTGAATGCAATTCCCCACTCCAACTTCTTACCTTCATCATCAATTCAAATATTCTGAGACTTACATTTCTAACTTCCTTTGAACATCTTCAACTTGTTTCTTCAGGGACTTTATGGAGCATTTGAGCTTCTTCCTGTGACTAACTGCAGCTTGCTCAAGTGACATTAAGTAGTGATCCTGGTGGTCAGAGGGGACCCTGCAATGGGCACATAATGTTTGTGGTCCTTCTCAAAGAACAGAGCCAGAGCCTTGCTGTGTTTCTCACACAAGTGTTTCTCTTCCTGCCTTTTCCTCTTGTTCCACCTCGTGAGAAGTTGCTTCACAATTTCAGTCATGTGACATAATTGAATGTTCCTCTTTAAATTCCCACTGGAGAAAAAAAACAACAGACAAACCAATTCCCACTGGAGCAGTGCTGCAAGTGAAAGGACAAGGGAAGATGGACTATAGATCTTCCCAGCATTGGTAGATACAGAAGTAACAGAAATTGTGACCACAATCAAGGGTCACTGGGTCTCTGAAGTAGTGCAGGCAGTTGGGACAGCTGGCTTCTGCTTGAATATCAACCAGGGAGACATAAAAAGGGCATTGTGCAATCAGGGGTTTTGTGTGAGAAAGTGCCCTTTAGAAAGGCCTGATTTTACAGGAGTCAGGAAAATTTTGACCTGGAAGACATAACAGACAAAGATGCTCTCCTTTCAAACAGGTTCTCTCCTTCCCTTCAGTTCCAGGGAAAGTTTCTAAGAAGCGTGCCACCCCACAGGCAATATCTGATCTGCCTGCCTCCTTCTCCTCCTGTATTCACTGTTCCATCTTATTGAAGGTTAGCTATGGAGTCCTCTTGTTCAGGAAGAATCACAATTGCAAGACACAATATCATTTCTGTGGACAAAGATATTCCCATTGTGAAAGGATAATCAATCAAACACTTATTATTCCATAATTACTTGAACAGTATCTCAGGGTGACCAAATAATTAAAAAAGATGTTTATATTAAAGATAATTTCCACCATATAACTTAGATTATATTGAGCCTTGTAGAGCAACTGTTATTACAGGCAATAGAGGCAAAGAAATATATTATGAACCATATAGGTATCCAATTAGAGAAATCCAGAGTGTTGGAAATTCTACAGGCAAATTGACCAAGTTTTTCAAATAAAAAACATCAAGAAAAGAAAAGAAAATATTGAGGAGGAAATGAGGATTTAATGTAGATTTTTATGGCATACAAATTAAATACAATGTATTGACCTTATGCAGATCCAGTTTCAAACACACACTTTCCTCCAAATTATAATTCAATTTGGGAAGTTGGATTGTTGCTGATAATAAAATTATTGCTAGTTATTTAAACTTGCCATAATGTTAGTATACTTATGTTAATTATAATAGTATCCTTTAGATGCGTGTGGTTACCCCCAGCACACGCCCAGCCAAAGTCTAGAGCCCTTTCACCTAATCTCCACTCAGCTAAGGCCAATGGCACATTCCTTATTTAGATATTCTGCTCCCAATTGTGGCTAGAGGAGTCTTAAGAGCTTCCCTTATAGCCACTGGTCAGGAAGTCACTGGGAATGGTAGGTTGCTTCCTTAGTGCAGGTTAGAGATATCTTCCTTGCTCCATGTTAGAAAACAAAAGACAGTACAACTTCTGTACTCACTGTTAAGGTCTGAATATGACCTAAGTTGGCCTTTTCATCATGTAAAAGGTTTCCCTTCCTTTGTCTCATTGGACAGATTCCAGATGCAATAGGCAGCAGAGAAATGACCGGCTCCTGATGACATTTCCTATCTTCCTCTCTGAATGCATCTTCTGAACCAGAGGCGTGGAAGACTTGATGCATTTTCCCTTGTTTCCACCTCTTCCTACTCCTGCCAAGAAACTCTACTCTTCAATTTAATCAGTGATCTGGTTTCTGCCTGCATTGCTTACTTTGAAAAGTCTCCAGTATTCTTTCCCATTCAAGCTGAAGGACGACTATACTAATTAGGTTTAGCATGATCCTTCTCATTGCTTTAATATCATCTGCTCCTTTTGGTCATTGATTCTGTCTTCTGGATTCACTGATTAGTTTCAATAGTTTTCAAACTCCACAGGCTCATGCATAGCAGAGAAGCTCCTGGTAGAAACTTCTTTACTTTCTCCCTGCTCAATCTGGAGGTGGGAACTTTGTAGGTATATTGGAAAGAGTGGGGCTATAGATGGGCAGGCCAAGGCAGGGGTAAGAGCAGACTTCCCTAGGAGTAATTACCTGAAATTTTATTTTGGAGGGTCCTGGATATGTAGGTTAAATAAGTCTCACTGGTAACTTTCATATTTGACGGTCCTTGATAATGTCATCCACGGCACATGGTTTTAGCAGCTACCTGTACAGTGGCAACCACTGAATCTGCACCTCCAGAAGTGATCCCTTTCAGGAGCTTTATGTTAATATATACAGTGCCTGCCTAACATCCCATTCACTCACAGTTAATTCATTTATATATTCAAGAAATTTGTTGAGTGTTCACTATCTGTAGTCTTTAACTAGAAGCCCAGAAGGCAAGACTAACAGCACATTACCTATTGCCTGAGAGGTGCAGTGCAGAGTGTAGAAATGAGCAACAGAAGAATATTTTGGCCTTTTCATAAGGATGGCCAGCCTTTCAGGGAAGACTGTAAGGATTTTCTTTTAAATAACACAAATGCCTGAATTACTGACTATTTGCTGCAAAACTCTCTAAAAATTAAAGTGATATTGTAAATGTAATGGAAACACCTCTCATGGACAAAGGGTATACAGTGACTTCCTGTCCTCTGTTCACCTGTTTAGAGTCTAGTCATTACTTGGAATGACATCAGTGCATCCGTCCATAGTAAAATATGTATATGAAAGCATATTTCCCTGTGGGTATTTATAGGTATTCAAGAAAATTGCAGCACGCTGTGTATTCTGAAGCTGCCTCTTTTTCTCTGAACATTTAACTTGCCAGTTGTACCATGCCCACACATATGACTTCTGCCTATTTTTAAATAAATTGGCCTTTGGGATCATAAATAGGAACTATTAAAAATATCGAGAATATTTTATGAAGAAACCTATAGTCTATTCCCTACTCTCCATTATTATTTGCCTCAGGAATTTTTCTTCTCTTAATTAGTTAAGAATAGCCTTCATTTACTGTATATGTATTTTGGAAAATTCATCACCTAAAGGAACAGTTGAATCTTCACAGCAGCTCTGTGCAGTAGTGATTATTACCTCAACATATAGAAATGGATAGTGAGCCCTAGAATTGATTACCTGTCCAAAACCTGTCTTCCTAAGGCAATTTCTCTATTCCTCATATCTCCATCAAAACACTGAGAGAATTGTGATTGTTTGATCACATCACTTGGTAATTCTGTATTTTAGATTATACCCCAGTGAAATAGGAAATAATCAAAAAGGAACAACATGGTAAATTATAAGAACATGTTCATTCCAGCAGTTCACACCATACTGAAAAATGAGAAACAAGTCCAACAAGGAGCAATGAATGAGCTTGGTCATTGGGTCAGACAGAACTGGTTTAGATCACATAGTGAAACTATGCATGTAGCTTCAGTATTCTAAACATTCAGTATTCTAAGCATTCAGTTTTCACATGTTCAAATTGGAATCACAACTTCTGTCTCACAGAGATATTGTGAGGATTCTGCTGAATTAGAAAATCTGTGAAGTACCTGGGAAAGTCCTCAGTAAATGGTAGCTTGAGATAAGTAATAAAGTCTCTGGTCAAAGGATTCTTCCCAGATAAGGAGATAAGAATTTCCTTATCTGGGAACTTGAGCAGGTGAAAAAACAGAGGAAAGGACTTCTGCCACATTTGGCCATTTCCAATTTCTTAAAACCTTCTTAATTTGCCTCATGGGACCTCTTCCTCTCTTGGTTAACTTCTTACTGCCCTGGTCATTTCTGAATATCCTTAGCCAGATCCTCCTTTGCTCTCCCTGAAATACTGGAGTGTTTCAGTCCTGCAAATCTGCTGTCAATCAACAGTCCCTTCCTACATGATTTCAACTATTGTGTTTTAAAACCATCTCAATGGTGTTGAATCTAACATATGTTTTCTATTCACTCTGATAAAATAGTGTCTCTCTCTAGGGAAAAATTTGGATATGGTTCTTTGCAGCCCACTAGAAGAGATCAGGATTTCCTAAGATTGATCTTCCCTGACTTTGATGCAAACTCAGCAGTATGCACAGAATCCATCTAGGCCCTCATAAATGGATTTTGGGAACATAGGAAACTGATGCTAGCAGACAGCTTATGCTACCTGCTTGGCCATGAGTCATAAACTGTTTTGTCTCTGACCCAAGAATAGCCAGTGTCTTTTGCCAGAATCCTTGAAACATTGACATGCCATATCCTTAGCTTGTATCAAGAGAAAATCTAACGAAGGATGTTGGTGTGGGATGTTGTGGGAGGTGTAGGAGGTGAGGAACATGGGAATCCTTGTAATTTCTGAGTAATAATTAGGTAATCTAAGCACCTTTAAAAAAAATATATATATAAAATAACATTTATGTAAGAAAATACACATATATGCATATATATTTGTATATCATTTTACAAATATTGGTATGTACTGTGAAAAATCTTGATTTTTATGAACAATTAAAAAAAAAAAAAGAGAAAATCTAAGACCATTCATGGTTGTTAACAAGTTTACCCTCATATTTTTCACATCAAACTTTTAAAAGGGTTCAGTACTCCCAGATATTGGTATTTAAACATGTTTCAAAGCAGGCAGGGATTCTTGGCGAAATGGTTGATTGAGGTCTAGGGCACAGAAAGATCAAAATGAGACTGAAGCCTCTTTTATGTCAGACAGCAAGAATGTACTCAAAGACTAATGAGGATTTCTAATAAGGATACAGAAGTAGACTTAAAGGGGCTCAACTGGCAACATTTGGAACACCTTGAGCCTCCAAAGTAAAATAATAGATTATAATACACTGAATGAAAAAAGAATTCACAAGTCCAAAGAGTAACTTTAACTGGTAGGAGGGGACTCAGGAGAATATTGTTTTTCAGAAAAAAATGCTAGTATTTAAATGTAGGAGTGCAAAATGAGAAAACAACCATTTTCTCCTCTCAATGTGATCATTGGTTTGAGCAAAAATCATCATTGGATTATTTTTTTCAAATATATTTTTATTGAAGTATGAAGTTCATACACGAACATACATAAAAAAATAAGTATTTAAGTTCACAACATGTGAACTTAAAAATAAACATACATAACATCATACCAGGGTCCCATACATTACTCCCTGCCAACATCTTGCATTGTTGTGAAACATTTGTTATAAACTATGTAAGAGCATCGTCAAAATATTACTACTAACTGTAGTCGATATCTTACTTTTGGTGTATTTTTCCCCAAACACACCCTGTTTAAAAATATATTTTTATTACAGAGGTTGTGAACTTACAAAACAATCATGAACATGTGTAGAATTCCCATAAAACACCCCTTCACCAACACACTGCACCATGGTGGAATATTTGTTGCAGATTATGAGATAATATCATCAGACTATTACCACCAACCATGGTCTAATTGGCACACTTTTTCCATATTCTTCCATTATCAGCACAGTACACCTTTGGCATTGATGCAAGAATATTACAGTATTGTTGTTAACCACAGTCCATAGGTCACACCAGTTGTATTTTTCCCATGCTTCTCCACATTCCCATCACCCTGTAATAGTGACATACATCCACTGTAGTTCATAGAAGGACACTCTTGCATCTGTACCATCAACCACAATTCTCATCCACCACTGGGTTCACTATATTATTCAGTCCCTATATTATTCTATAGCTTTCTTTCAATTGACATTTACATCCCTAGGCTACACTTTTCATCTATAAACCCATTTATAAACCACCTGCTGCTCACTATAATATGTTACCATCAACTCTATCCATTTCCACACTTTTTACAGTCAAGTTAATTAACACTTCTACATACATTAAGCATCAGTAGTTCTTCTCAACCTTCCTTCTATCTCCTAATAACCTATACTCTAGGTCTTAACTCCATGCTATCCTATCCTATTAGGGGTTGGGGATGGATCCACAGGCATCCAACAGTCCACTCTGTGTAGGCCAGAAGTGTCTACCAATTTCCAGAAAGGCTGTGGAAATACCAACCATTCCTTTCCTATTGGGGGGTGATGATGGATACACAGGTACCCACCATTCAGGCTGGGCAATCTGAAAGTGCCTGCTGCTCCCTGGAAAGGCTGGGGATGTCCAGCTGCCCACCTATCCTACTTGTGGGAGGGGGTGGAACTACAGGTGTCTGACTATTCAGTCTGTGTAGGCCAAAGGCACCCTTAGTTACCAAGAAAGGCTGGGGAAACAGAGTCCCTCTCTTGTCCTATCAAGGGTGGGAGTGGAGCTACAGGTGCCCTGAGAGACTGAGGAAAAAACAGTCCCCTGGCTGAAAAAAAAATGATAGCATTTAAGATAATCTAGGAAGTCTCACACATCAGACTAGTTTGACAACTCTACACACTGCTTTCCAAATCCAAAATTTTTAAAAACTTTCCCTAGCAATGTTTTCTACACATCCATGGCCATGCCTACCTAAGACTTCTTCCCTTGCCCTGACTCTACAAAGGCCCAAGGAAAGGAATTTCCCTTCAGAGTTTTAAGTTCAAACCCAAGCAGGTTCGGACCTTAACAGTGAACTGAAGAAGTAGAGGTATATTGTGTCTTCAGACATGGAAGAAGACACCTGGGATGTGTGTGGTAAGAAAGAGCTGTCAGTACCTGTTGGCTGGTCCTGGCAGCAATACCCACTCTATAAAGACATCAGGGCTGCTTCCCACCCAGTGCACAGCCAGGATGCCACCAGAGCTTCTGCAGATGAGTGGAATGTGGGCTTCAGGTGAGCAGGGACCCAGAAGGGTCCAGAACCTCAAAAAGACCAGAGCTTAAACAAATACCCCTGCTCGATTAAGTGCCTTACCATGGCCTAAGGCTGTAGAGAAGGTTTCTCCAGAATCATCCAGGGAACTGGAAAAGCAAACTCCAGACTGTTTCAGCTCCTGGCTCTATCCTGGGTATGAAAAAGCTGCATTGGTTGTGCTTGCTATCAGAGGCTGGGATTTCTCCCAGAACATGTCACATAGACATGTGGTGAGGGAGTCTGTCCAGAGCACCTGGCCTGCCCTGTGAGCTTAGAGTCCTTGGGAACCAGACTTTATCAAAGATTCAGAATGAAATGCTTAATTCCAGCTCATTGATTCTACAAACGAGATGCTCCTGGGGCCTTGATAGACAGAAAATGGAGAAGAGACCCAATTAGGAGGATCCAGAAAGGTAGTCCCTTCTTTCATGGAGTTAGAGTAGAGAGACAGGCTAGTAAACAGCTTTGGTCTCTTCCTCATGTGGATAGAGTCTCAGGTAAGGAGAAAAGAAGATGCCCTAACTTTTCCAGAAAACATATTCCTGTATTGTGTGATGTCACACTTGTTAAAGATTATAATGTAGACTACCTGTGGAGTAGTGATAGGGGAAAGTTTCTGTGATCCTTCAGAAAGGCCTTGAGTTTTCAGAGGCAGGAGGCAGGTGCAGGCTGTGAGCTCAGGCTTCTCCTCCACACTGAAAGAAGAGACCATGCCCCACTACAGAACTTTTCATTGCCCCTATGTAGTAAACAGGGTATGTGGAGGCCAAATTTTGGGTTTCTGGAGAAGGACTTATCTGGGTTGTAATCTTTTCTCCCTCTCTTAACCTCAGGGCCCCCAAATTTCTAATCTATCCTTGCAACCATAATTGCTGTGAGCATTGAATGAGATGAAACCTGCAACATGACTAACCCTAAGAAGTACACATGTATCAGGATGGTCACAGGATAAGCTTCCTCCAGGCCCCTGGGTTTCCAGGGTAGCCTTTGTCCCCACCTGTCACTCAAAGTATACTTTGGGGAACAAACAATCACTGTTCGGCCAAGGACCTGATGATTACACGCACTGTAGTTTAGCTCCATTCATTCAGCACTCTTCAGAGATCAGAGACCATCAGGACTTATCCATGGGATCCTATGAGATGGACAGGCTCGGGGTGGGGGGCAGCAAATACCCAGTAGATGGGCTGGACCTCAGAATGTCAGCTTGTGCTAAATAAAGACATCATTTATTGAATGCCACGATTTTACTCCTATGATCTCCCAGTTTATGGACAGAGGAATGATGGGCCTGGGTTTCTTGCTCAGCACTTCTAATGAAGAAAGCATTTTCAGCAACTCTAGCCTCCATTTGGATAGGCTCAGTCATGTGAGGGTTTCTTGGGAAGCTGAGGACCTGAAACCTCAACTTCTGACAAGTGAGACTCAGACTTTGATTGGCTATGATCAATACAGTTTTATTGTCCCATAGCCCTATGGCCAGGCCAGGGACATATGTTCCCTGTACAGGTTTGGTGAGGGTGCCTCTGTCTGCGACTGGGTAGCAGGAATCCCAGAGAGCCCTTGCCAGACACAGGCTGCACCAGACAGCAATTATGGCTGGAATATGTTCAACCTGCAATAACTATCCTCTTGGGAAAAGAACAACAATTTACAGAGAGAAGAGTTTGTAGTGCCTGATAGAGACAACAGAATCTGGCACACAAGCTACCATGTACACCGTGCAGCCATTGGTGGTTGGGTCCCAGGTGGTTGTTTCCACCTTATGGATTAAGTTAAATAGCAAAGGGAAGTTAGTCAAAGCTGACCAAGTGTCCTTGGTGTTTGTTGGGTCATCCTATTTACAATGGCAATGGTTTTATGCATCTCCTGTTCATCCCATTAATGAGGGAATTTCTGCTCTAGGGCTATGGGGGAAACTGAACACAGGGCACCTTACACTGGACAGAAGAGATGGGCTGCAGTTTTTTTGTTTTTTTTTTTATTTAAAATTTTATTTCTTTTTATCAATGTTACATGTTATTCAGTTCTCCAAACTATAATAACAATAAATCTACTTAGGTCGGTGGTTACACTTCCCCTTATCTTTGTTCATTCTTCAGACTTCAGGGATTTGGGATGATGTCTACTCTGACTGCTTAGGGCTAAGAAGACATGTAGATATTTTCGGGTAGAGGAATGGAATTGTTTCGCTTGCAGTTGAAGATACTCTTTAATTTTGGGATGGAATTTGTCCATCATCATTTTAATAGTTGTTCAGGGTAAGCCCAAAGACCTGGTGAGTAAGAGTTGGCCACACATCTGCTGGATTTCAGGGATCAACCAGCATATGAACTATCCAAAGACATTAAGTCTCTGAGAAATATATTTAACATGCAAATTGAAAGTTATAGGTTCAACACAGAACTGAGAAATTGCATGTACCCTCCTCACAAGACCCCTGGCATCACTTGTTTTTCTTCTCCCCTACCCCTCTCCTTTTGCCTATAAAACCTTAGTTCCCATTCTCACTTTGAACTGGTTTTGGAAAGATTCCCCCACTTCCTTGTTTTTGCTCTTGCAATGAATCACCTTCTCACTAAGAGATGTGTTTGTCCTTTGTGGCATTGGATCAAGCGGGCCCTTCTATTGGAAATATGATATGCTTAGGGTAACACTTATGAGTCAAATGTGCTGTCAGTTTGCAGAAGAGGATACGGTCCATCACCCAGGACACACGGGGTTGTACTCAGAACAGGTAGGGCCTGTGATATGCAGGCTGTGGAGTAACAAGGGGCAGCAGTGACTGCGGGTTCCAGTTGTAGGATGTGATTGCCTTGTTAGAGTAATTCCACAGCTGGCAGGGCCTGCATCCCCCTACTCAGGAAAAATCAGTCACAGTGCCTCTGGTCTATCTGATAAAGAGGATTGTTTGGCCAGGGGACTTTATTTGTGAAAGCATAGAGGGAATATAATTGTAGGGTGTTTGATGCTCTCCTGATTTGACCTGATGTCAAGAAAACACTTAGTACTGAGTCTTAATTTCAGGCGTTACACCACACACCTTCCTCAAATTACAGAGATAAGCAAAAATTACAGGTATGCGATGTAAAACTCTCATTTCCAGGAATTGCAAACATTAAACATATAGTCTCTACAATATAAGTGCTTACTAAAACAATGGTAGTTTACCACAAGGTAATACAGTATTTGTTTTGAGGTAATATATGTGGACCTGGTTTTATAAATTATGAGAAAATAACAAAGAAAATACAAATCTAAGGAGAATTTGTAAAATTAAGGATAAAATGAAATACTGAAAGTGCTATTTTCCGTACACTACAGTTTTGTGGATGTGCTTAGTTTGTAACCCTGGCCATTTCTTAATTAATAGAATACAGTCTTTATATTGGCAGGAAAAGTCACCACCAACCTTTCAAGTGCCATGCAGCTTAAACTTAGTTAACCGTTTCTGTCCTGGTTAATTGTGTTACAAGAGCTTATCAGCCCTTGGTGGAGGATAATTTGCCATCAACACACTATCACTGATGAGCTTAAATTTCATGAGTCCTTCCCACCTTATCTCCTCTGTTGTAAACAACCTTTCCATGTTGGTTTCTTAAATAGTGGTCTAAACACTTTTTGAGGTTCAATGGGCTTCTCTATTCTCCCACATTACAGAAAGTTAAAGTCCTCTTTCTTCATTAAAATTGAAAACATAGAATTTATATCCTACTTGATAGGTTGATGTATTTATAGATGGAGAAACTACAGGAAAAAAATGGTGAAGGTTACAAAGTGCACCTATATAAGTTCAAAAGAGCAAAGGTAAGAAAACTTTAATTTGTAAGTATTTTATTTTAGAATTCCATGTCCATTTGGTAGACCTTTCTTCCAACATTCTTGTGAAACAGGCATGATCAATAATGTTACAGATACAGAAACGGAGGGAATGAAAATAACTGTCTTCTAGTGTTTCATAAAAATACATAGCGTACTATCTTTGCAACTTCTCATGACTCGATACTTACTTCAAAAATAAAGTTTAAAAACAATCAAATCACAAAACATCATTATTATTGAGATCATATCATACCATCAATTAGCAAACATACAATATTGTTAATATCATGCATGAACAATAAGAAGAAAAACTTCTATGCCCACAAGTCTTCCAAACAGTTCCTTTTTCACTGATTATTATATGAAGAATATCTGAAATAGATCTATTAAAGAAATAAGATTAAGGTTTTTTTCTAAATGTATCAATGAAAATATAATCAAGAGACCTATTACACAAATTATAAAATGAAACCTTTCCCAACTCATAGTATAGAAAAATGCCTATCCATCTGAATTTTATTTTGTCCACAACAACAGGAGTTTAAGACCAGAGTTGGATTCACCAGCATCTGTCTTTTGGGGATGGCAATGTAATAGCATTTTTGGGGTAAGAGTGTTTACAGACACCTAGAGCCCAATCCCCCATGCCTCTTATTTGTACCTGATAATAATTCCTGCCACAAACAAATCTTTGGTAAAAAAGTAAAGTTTTCAAGACTGTAAGGCAAGTTTGGGTTCATGTTTCCTAATGTCACGCTTTTTCTGTCTTCTGAGATAATGAGTTTGCAGTGAGCATTAGCATGAATGTCAAATTTACCTTAAATATGTTGTTACCTGTAGATTAAAATACTTTTCAAGATGACTGATAATTTTTTCTTTAATTCATGTCAAAAGACTTCTTTTTAAATTTTTTTTATTTTTTATTTTTATTTACTTATTTATTTATTTTTCTGTTCCTTCCTTCCTTTATTTATCTTCCAAATTTAACATAGCTTTACATGGACCCATCCCGTTCTTCAAATGATGCATGGGATATTATAATCATAATCTGATTGTGGCATATGTGTGATGGTGGGTAATTGTTGCTGTTTTGTTTGTGCTGTCATTTCTTTTGGGGAAAAACAGGTAACTTAAAGATACTTTATTAGAAGTATGAAATTAACCTCCAAAAAAAAAAAAGTACTTTGTAGGAAATTAAAAAAATAATAAAGACACTTTAATTTCTTTTTCAAATTTGACTCTTCCATAGCTCCTTGCAGTGTTTTCAGAAATTTTAAAAACAACATTGACAAGTTTTTTTTTAGTTTTTTTTTTATAATTTTATTTTAACCTCAGACTTCTATTTTTATGTTTAACATTTTCATAAACTTTTTTTTTTTTTT
>JAQZBX010011732.1:26471-42354 GCA_029593785.1 Cabassous unicinctus | reverse complement strand
CCTGCAGAACTCCCTTTAATATTTCTTGAAGGGCAGATTTCTTATTGGTATCTTCTCTTCATTTCTGTTCATCTGTGAATATTTTGAACTCTCCATCATTTTTGGATGCAAGCTTTGCTGGATAGAAAATTCTTGGCTGGAAGTTTTTTTTATTTTGTTTTGTTTTTAGTACTTTAACTATGTCATACCACTGCCTTCTTGCTTCAATGGTTTCAGATGAGAAATCAGCACTTAATCATATTGAGGTTCCCTTCAATGTGATGGTTCTGTATTCTCTTGCTGCTTTCAGTATTTTCTCTTTGTCTTAAGCATTGGACAGTGTGATGAGTATATGTTTTTGAGGAGGCTGATGAGTTTTTTTTACTGTTTGAAGTGCACTGCACTTCCTGGACATGTACATCCATCTCTTCCTCAATAGGGTTGGGATGTCTTCAGCCATTATTTCCTCCAACACTCCTTCTCCTGTCTTTCCATTTCTTCTCCCTCTGGGATGCGTATAATGCATATGTTTGTGTGTTTTGTGTTGTCATTTAAATCCCTAAGTTCTGCTGGTTTTTCCTACCTTTTTATCTATCTGTTCTACTATCTGTTTGATTTCAGATGTACTGTCTTCCACATCGCTAATTCTTTCCTCTGCCTGTTCAGATCTGTTGATAAGTACTTCCAGTGTCTTTTTGATTTCTTGGAATTTTCCATTCATCACCATCATATCCATTATCTTTTTATGTAGGTTTATAATTTCTTCAGTATATTTTCTCAATGTCATCTTAATACCCATAATCTCTTCCTTCACTTCATTAAGTTGGTCCATATTATTTTTTGGACAGTTTAATTAGTTGTTCAATGATCTACTACTCTTCCTGGAATTACTTTGTATAATTTAAATCTTTCTGAATTTACTGAGCATTTGTTCATTGGACTGGGCCATGTCTTCCAGTTTCTTAGTATATTTTGTAATTTTTTGTTGCTGTCTGTTCATCTTTTTACCTTGATGTGTTTATTAAGTTGATTAGCTTCTCTCTATACTCTCAGGTTTTATTTAATTGTTGTTTTTGTGTGTGTGTTAAGTTTTCTCTTTGACGCTTTGTTCTTCTTATTCTATTTCCTTGCTGTTGTTTATGTTCCATTAAAGGAAAAAAATAGGGCAATAGAAAGTGAAAGATGTAAGAAATGTAAAAGGATAATTGCAATAATAATAATCTTTAGAAGAGAAACCATATAAGACTTTGGAAAATGAATATTTAACTCTTGTAATCAGTATAGAGTAACAGGAATAAAAAAGTGGCGCAGCAGCAATGAAATGGGAAACTGAATAGACAAAAAAACGTATATAATGAATTAAAAGGCCAGAATGATGAGGAGACAAGGAAAGACAGGAGCAAAGACAAAATGAAAGAAAGTTAATAAAAGAAGGAAAACAAGATAGAAGAGATAGAAATAAAAACAAGAAAAACAGTACTAAGCAGAGGTGGAATGTAAGAAAAACAACAGAAAGCAGAAGATAGAAAGATGCAGGAAAGAAAAGAGATATCATTGGTAGACAAAGTCAGTATACATAGAAAAATGGAAATCAAAGAAGAGGAAACACAGCAACCAAGAATCAAGCCAGCAGCACTTGAAGAATTTATCTCTTTGTCAAGCTCCCTCCACATTGATGGCCTGAAGCCTCCTACTCTTTGGGTTCCCAAAACAGCTCCCTTGGGCAGGATCTTTCACCACTGAGCCTTTTTTTGTGAGAGAGATATGTCTATGATCCTTTGAAAGTAAAAAAAAGTTAGGAGCAGAAAAAAGGAAAGAGATAGGAAGACAAAAGGAATTATAGTAATGATAATAGTAAAAGATAGGAGAGCAACTGTACAAGACATAGGAAATTGAAAAATTAACATGAGTAAGAAGCACAGAGGAAAAAGATTAGGAAAGTGGAATAGAAACAATGAAACAAGAAACAGAATAGAGAAAAACATATATAAAATGCATTGAAAGACTGGAATTCCAAGACAAGGGGAAGTGAAAACAGAAGAGAGAGAAAGGAAAAAGGTAAAAAGAGAAAGTAAACAGAGAAAAAAGGAGAGTGGGAGAAATATAAACCAGAAAATCTGGAGATCAAATAAAAGAGGTGGAATGAAAGAACAGTAGGAAACAAAAGATATAAAGACAAAGGAATGAAAAGAAATAGCATAAGTAGAATAGATCATTAAACAAAGGAAAAAAGAAAAAAAGAAACAAGCAGTGAAACAAAGGAATGGGATACAAAACAGCAAGGAAGAAGACAGCAGCAACTCATTTTTTAAGAAAATGAGAAAGGAGAAAAAAAAAATATAGTAAAACTGCCTTCTCTCTTAGACCCTTAAGGATCTTCTTAGGCTGCTGGTGTTCCTCAATCACTCACCCTGCAGCCTGCCCTCTGCAGGTTTTTAACTGGATTTTCATGAGTCAAGGAAGGGAAATAAAAGAAAAGGAACAACTCCCCCCACCTTTTTGGGGAAAAAAAATGAGATCCAAAAAAGCTAATGCAAAAGAAAATGTCTATATGTCCCCTGTCAAAAAGTTTCAGTTGCATACCTGATAACCTGGTGAATCACTTTTCAAGGAAGATACAGAAATTGAACCAGTTTCCTCATATATGTTAGGCAGGAATTCTTCCACTGAGCTATTCTGCCTCCTTGGTTTAATTAGTCTTTCAGAAATTTATCCACTCCTTTTCCCTCAAGCAGTTTAGATCCCCTGCAGTCAACTGGAGTGGTGCTGATTGCTGCCAGTCTCTGCCTCCTCACTGATGTAATTCCTCTCTTTACCTAGTTGACTGGGCTTGACCACCTTAGGTGATCCCCCTCCTCTCTTCCTGTTGAGTCAGGTTCCCTTTCGATATTCAGGAGGGTCTCAGCTGGCTAAACTTGCCACAAGGAAATCACTCTTCACTCCACAGAAACCTCCTTCTCACAGAGAATCTGCCATCACACTCTTGTTTGGAGCAGGGAGCTTGTGTATCCACCTAGTCTGTCCACCCTGAAGGCCAGGTATGTGTGCTCCTTCCAGTCACTGAGATAAGCAACCTATGATTTTTCCTGGCTTACCTATCTGTCCAGTGTCTTCCTAGATGACTCAAAGCCCCTTCCCATGGAGGTAGATGTCTGCTCCACTCACAGATACAATTTACCAGGAGTTTTTACCCTCACTTAATGTCTTTGGGATGGGTGAGGGGAGCCCTTCCTGGAAACTGGGAGGTTTAAAAAATCAAGATTACTTCTTTTGTCTTCTTCACATCTCTGACCCTCACTCTTCTGGGAGTTGGTAAACAGTGTCCTGGTTTGCTGTGCTCCAAAGCAGGTCCCCACAGCAGCCTCTGTCTTTTTCTTTGTTGCTTTAGTGAGAGCTAAGCCTTATTTGCCTAACCCATCAGCCATGTTCCCACAATGCTCCTGGAGTGAATTTTTATGTTGCCTTTTATCATTAACAGAATTTAATGAAGTAAGTAATAAAATGCATGTTTTTGTGGTTTGATTTCAAAATATTCCAGCTACTCAACTAGGACTTGTAGCACCACCTTAAAGCAATGCACACTTCAGAAACCTTCCCTGGTCAATTCAGCAATCAGACAAATGTATCCCAGGTTTGCTTGCTTGCAGTAGACATTAAATTTACCTACTTGTCTTAATCAATTGTTTAGAAAATGATAATTTCATGCTCACATTCCTGTAACTGGATATTCACATTTATATTTTTTTAAAAGGGAAAAACATCATATAGAGAGATCATTTATATTTTTACTAAAAAGCTTTTAGTTAATCAAAAATTTCCTTTCAATTGCTAGTAATTGAGGACATGTAATATCCATTTACAAATATATAAAAATAAGTTTATTACCTTCATAAAATATATGCATCTATATTTATGTGTATCCATCCATTTACATATGTATCTATTTATCTATGTATCTATCTATACACATACCTATTATGGATTTCCTTAACAGGTAACCAAACACTGATTGATTCATTCATCCACAAATGATTGGTAATTAACACATCTATAAAAGTGGCACATATCTCCTGAACACAAATACATACACCATTAGATACAACTTTTGAAATTTTTACCTGTAATAATTATTGAATTAAATATTTAATAAGTGAATCTTGCTTCCCATTCTGTCCAGTTTAAATTTATATGTCAACCAAGAAACAAATGGACTGTATGGTTGAATTGTTTTCAGGTCAGGAATAAAAAGGTATTTATTCATTTCTTCCCATTTCTGAACATAAGTCAGCTAAGGCAACCAGGGAGCACCCTGGGTAAATGTTCCTTAATCCTCTTTCTGTTATTAAGGTAAAGTGTTACAGTCTGGGAGGAACTGCTGAGTGGGACATGAAGGCTACACACAGATGGAGGGAGTAAGAGGGTTCTTAGTTCAGCTCAGCATCTCTGTGTTCTCAAAGATTGTCCATGGCCAAAATAATACAATATCACTCAATATCACTTGAATTTTGTGGAAGCAAGATATTCACTGGAGCATTTTATGTCATCCATCTCACCCCACTAGACTTCATCCATTTTATTTGTGATTAAAAAAATCTCTGAGAAAGTAATGATTAGCAAGGGTGTTGTTCCAAAATGGCCCAAGCAGAATGGAACACTGGAGATTTCCCACTAACCTGGGTCCACCTTTCTCCTTACTCACCATGCAATCCCACTACACAATTGACTTCATAAGATTATACTAGTTCCAAATCCACCCCTCCATACACTTCATTATTTCACTCATAGTAGTTGTAAATCAAGTTCAAAGAAATTGAAAAAAATACATTCCCTATGGAATGATGAGGAATGATATGAAGGAGACATGAGTCCTAGTCATGTTGTGGCACAGTCTTACTATTTGAAATGGGGGAAACTACAAATAAATTTGAGTTTCATTTTCCCAAACATAAACTGAAACTCAATGACATGGCCTCTGCTGACAACATCTCTGATAGCATTTAAACATCATCTACATAGAAACCTCCTTAGACATATCATTGCATTGTTTCTGGGTGGTACTGACTCCTCTCAGAGCTACCTCTCCTTCCACTTATACCAGGGGAGGGAGTCCAGCACAGGGGTCAAAACACAACATATCAATGAATTGCTTTGTTTTCCAACTCCAAGTTGATCTTGGACACATCCAAAAGTCATTAAAACATTAAAACTCAAAGCAAACTCTGCTAAATAATTTTGTTTACCTGTTTCTATTTTACAACATATTTACAAAGAATAATTACAAATAAAACAATCAAATCCCTTTAATCATATACTTGTGTTGGTGATTTTCTCACAAATATAGCCACTGCCTGAAATAATTGGTTATATTAATCTCATGCAAATAAATTCATATACCTTAGTGGTTAAAAATTTCAGCAGTGCAAAAACAGTAATTATGATACCTGCCTGTGTTTATCATGAGAAGAAATTACCTAATTAAATGTGTAAACTCAGTGATGGAGAGAAGATATAGAAAATATCAAAGAGAATCTACTCCACTACTTACCTGTAGAATGGGCTCATTGTGTCTGGAGTGGATTGGCTTTCAGAGAAAAGCTTAGAAATGCTTGCCTCAGGTGGATTCAGAACCTTCTCTAGCTCAAATGTCACACCTGCTGAAGAGACTCCAGAATGTTCTATGGATGATAATAGGACTCAAAGCCCATGGAAAATTGTGAGCATGAGCAATATATAGATTTTAATTAACACAATAAGGAAAAGTTCACAGTGAGCAGGCAAAAAATTCAAGTGATTTGAAATTTCAAATTTCAGAAAACAAAGTTTGATAAAGTCCAAACCTCAGATATTTAAGGAGACACAGAAAATAATATGATAGCACTATACAGTGCTTTACTTCATCACTAGGAAATTACTATGCTTATTTAATTTGCAACCCCAACAAATTGGCACATATCACATTTATTTCACAGTAATAACAGCCTATTTTCACACTAAACCCAAGCTATCAGAAAAGTACAGGCTTAATACAGACAATCATTATGCTTCATAGTGTCATAACAACCAAAATTATTTGTGTGCTGCCTCAGAAAACATCTTACTTTGGCCAAGCCTCTTGCCTCAACACTCTTCTTTGGCCTACTTAATTAGCAGCTTTCCAGCCCTGAGGCATAAATTTCCCCAGAGGGCAAAGGCTATGTCTGCAGCCACCACTTTTGCCACACACACATCTTACCATAAACCCACAGCTGTTCCCACATGATAAGCTCACCACCCCCACCACCTTTAGACCCCAGTCCCTTCCCCTTTTCACAAATGCTTGCTGTAAACCAACCAATCCTTTACTCCTGTGGTAAACCTCCTAACCTCCACACTGAACCATATTAATGGCAGAAACTCAGGGGCCTCTTTTGTCCTATTTCTTGCTCCCCACCTGCTGGTTGAGCCACCTGAATCTATCACATTTCCAGTCAACCACTCCTGTCTCCCTACTCTCTGGGACCTCTGAGTAACAAAAGATCCTTCCTTATGCATTTTCACCTCATTTCCCTTTATGTTGTAACTGACCTCCATCCAACAGGACCCATTTAAAATCCATTTTAACCAATTTTAAACAAGTGGTGCAGCAAGTATGATGTTTTGAAGCATGATCCCTTTGGGCTGCTCTTGACTTACTGCATCTCTCAGATAGATAATCTCATCTGGGAAGGGTCCATGCCTTGCTGTCATACATCTGTGCTGCTTTGTGCCACTGCCTGCTGCCTCTGCTGATGTTGCCTAAGTTTCTGACACCAAATTTGTGGTCCCAAAGATCAGAGACTTCCCCAGGATCCATAAAAGGCCAGTCCTATTAGGGCAAGAAGGGAAACCCTGTTTTTCTAGCATTACCTCAAACAGTTACAACTGGTGTCAGGTGAGACAGACACTGGGCAAAAATGGCAACATAACAAGTCTTCTTGCAGTTCCCACATAAGGAACTTGCAAGGTGGGAGATGGGCCTCCAACCCTGAGCTGGAACTAGAAAGTGAGACTACTAGGGCTAAACACTCATGGGTCAAAAGTGTGAGTATTAGGCCTCCCAGCGCCTGGACCACAGCTGCTGGGATATTGCTGTGTGATACTCCAACCACTTTATGTGTGGAACTTGCATTCAGGTATGAAGCCCACCCCTAGTGTGAGGGCCACCCCTCCATAGGAACCATAATGGCACACTGTATATCAACAGTGCTGCAAGGGTCTGCCATCTGACAACCTTATTTTGCTACTACTGTTTTCTCTAATGCTGTCACTATTCATCGCCCATCCTCATGGGATATACAGATTCTAATCTGATGCAAGGCAGCTAAGGAACTACTGGGCAAAAAATTAAAGGGGACTAAGTATATTTTGCCAGCAACCCCTATCACACCAGAGGAAGTTTCTAACGTGTTTAAGAGATAACAGACTCCTGAAGTACTGATGCATGTACCTTGTGGACATTATGTTTAGTTAAGTAAGCAAGGCACAACAGAACAAATATTTTATGGCCTCACTAATATGAACTATGTATTGTGCAGACCTATGGAGGTATAGAAGGGGATATAGGTTACCAGGAGATAGAATGGGAGTAGAGAAGGATGATTCAATTCTTAATCTGCACAGGATGTATAATTAGGTTGATTGTAAACATTAGGAAATGCATGGAGGTGACATAAGAACAGTTATGTGGGTTTAATTAACAGCACTTAAGTGTGTGTGTGTGTGTGTGTGTGTGTGTGTGTGTGTGAGAGAGAGAGAGAAACAGGGTTCAAAGAAGAAGTTTGAGGCTAGGAGGTTACATATGTTGCTAGAAGTAAAGTTAGAAGATAAAATGGGGGGCTGTATGACAGTAAATTCTGGGGTGGCTACGGATAGCTGTTAACAATACAAATATAAGAAAGTTCTTTCAGAAGTTAAAATAAAGGTGCATCACAAGTATATAGTATTGATAATATGGTGGTGTGGCCTAATATTTTTTATGTAACCCCAAAAAGAAAACATTATGTTTATAAACTGGTCTGTTCCTCTGGGAATGATACCCTTTGAATGCATTAGATTCAGCTGACATGCTTTGATTAAATTACCTCTTAATATTAGGGCTTTGATTCAACTACATCAGTAGGGCATGACTCATTGTTGAGTCCCTGTCCCTTTGGGCCTATATAAATGGACACTCACTCAAGAAGTCACATAGGAAGAGAGAGAGCTCCATAGACAGAGAAAAGGACAGAACTTACCTGTACAGAGAGAGTGTGTTTGCACTAGCAGTTGAAGATGGTGGATGTTCCCTCCCACTGTTCAGGGAGACTTTTGCTGCCACAGTGTACAGACAGGGTGAAGCACATTCCCCAAGGATTAGGGAAGTTAAGGTTGCCACCCCATAATTCTGAGAGGGGTGGGCCTGTCCCTCATGGATTAGGGAAAGCAAGGTCACCAACTCATTGCTCTGAGAGGGTTGGGCCTGTATTCCAAAGGTTAGGGAGGATGTTTTCTTCAATTCATTGTACTAGGGGGTTAATATTCTAACCCAAAGATTGGGTAAAGTATGGCAATCATCCCAATGCTATTGGAGGGGGAGGTCTGGAGCTCAGTCACCACCCAGATTCTTGATGAGGGTGGAACCAAATAAAACGGCCATTGAAGAAGCCTGTGGAAATTGTGGATACCTATGAGGCCACTGGGAGAAGAAACCATCATCTTAAGAATGACTCTCAGACTTTGAAATCTAAGGAAGTATACTTTCAGGTTTACAGAACTGTAGGGGACCTATGACTCATGTTTCTCTCCTAATTTCTCCTTATGATAGTGCAAGTGTTTATCCTTTATCCATTTATGTATTGGAAGCAGATAAATTGTTTTGTAAGTTGCAGAGTTCTACAGTCAGATGGGACATTGCCCCAAGACAAACAGTATTTCTTTAAACTGATTGTGATATGATTTTGTACTTAGCATTGTTAAAGATTTAAGGTGTTTTTATTTTCTTGAATATTGTAATGCCTTTTTGGAATTCAGAGGGTGGTCTACAGCAGTTTGGTATTATTTATGAATTTCATAAACAAATATTGGATTATGTTTGTAGACTGGTCTGTTCCTCTGGTTGTATTAGATTGTATTAACTTCAGAGGTTTCACTTTTACTTGATTAACTTATGATTAGGGATTCAATTGGCCACATCAGTAGGAAACTACTACATGGCAGAGGAAGGAGTTGGAGTTTTGAATCCTGGAACCCCAGGAAATAAACACACAGAAGAACACAGAGGAATAGAGATGGCTCCATAGACATGGCAGAGGCCTGAGGAAGAGAGAGAGCCTGATAGTCTATAGCTTACGTTGTGGAGAGATCAGAGCATCTGAGCCCAGAGAGGAATGAGCCCTGGGAGAGAGATGAGACTTATCCCAGCCTACAACTGATGTTGGAAGAAGCTGGGACCATGGAACCTTAAGAGGAAGAGGGAGGCTGAACCCTTGCAGATGTTGGCAGCCATCTTGCTCCAACACATGGCAACAGACTTTGGTGAGGGAAGTAACTTACACTTTATGTCCTGGTAAGTGTAAGCTTCTACTGTAAATGTATACCCTTTTTAAAAGCCAACAGATTTCTGGTATTTTGCATCTTTGGCTGAATAATACACCACCTAATTAATAAAAGATATACACAACTACACAAGAACATGGGCAATTGATTTGCTATGGCTGACTTGGTCATCATGATTTACTCCGTGCCAATACCTAAAAAAAATTCTTAATCACTTCTGCCAAGACCTTAAGAAATGGTCTTAAAAAAACACTTAATATTGTGACTATATAGTTGATATTTGATTATGGGTTGACTCTAAATAAGGTCTCTGATAGAACCTAGCCACATTCACTCATTGTTTACAGAAATGAGGCTGGGATATTACATCTCATTAAATACAAACATGACCAAACTTTGTCAAATTCCTGAGCATGATCTGGCCTTAAAAGGACAGACAGATTCTCATTACCATCAAACATAAGCCTTCTTCAGACACTAAGACATGCAAAACACCTAGTAGAGTTATGCATGTTCTGAATGTAAAATGTCCTACATCTCTCACTTTCATTACAGCCCATATGCCAAAGTCACTTGTACATCTGCTCCTTTCCACTCGAAAGAATCCCACCAATGTGCTTCAGAATTAGCACAATAGGCCATTTTCTAAGCCATGCCCCATGTCCCATTGGGAACAGATTTTAGATGAGAGTCCTTGGCTAACTCCACGTATGCCTCTTGGAGTCCTTGAAGTAATCGTGGTCAACAATGGCTCCCAATGGGTTTTGGACTAAACGGCTCCCTTGTCTCCTGCCCAATACACACCCATTAAAATGGCTGCTTATTGGGATCTCTATAATTAAGGTGCTTACAAGGCACAACTGTTCAGATTGTGCACTTTGATTCCCATAATGCCATGGGTGAGAGCAGGAGCTCAGTATAGCCACAGAAGCATCACTGGCATAATGGAAATGATAACTAGAGGAGTGGGCTAAACATCAAAAATAGGTCTTTCTAAATTGTAGGTGGCTATGGCTTTCACCATGCTCAATCCCTTGCCAACAGGTCTTGAGATACTGGCAATAGCAGCCCCAGTGACCCTCTCCTACCATGTGGGAAGCTCATCGGGACCAAATCTCTGACATAGAAAGGAAGTCAGTGTATCTCATTGATGGCAACACTCTCATGGTACACATTGCAACTCATTGGAGGGTCACAGAATATCATCTTTTCTCAACACCCCACTTACCCAAGATCACTGTTTGGGGCCTGCACAGTTGGCAGAGCTAGAACTGGTCCAGTTGGTCACCTAGGATGCTCTGAGTTTCCAGTTGCCTAATTTCCAAATCTTCATTGAATCTTTGACTGTGGTCAAAGGGCTGGGAGGTGGATCAGATCAATGGAAACAAAATATTTTTTATCATACAAGAAAGGCACTTGTGAGTGTTCCCAGATTTGGAAACAGCTCACAACCTCACCCATTTCCACTCTGTAGTGGTTTGAAGCTGTAGGTACGTAGTAAACACATGTTATTAAATTTAAGCCATCCCTGTGGTTATGAACCCATTGTAAGTTTGTATGAAGTTACTTCAAATAAGGTGTGACCCACCTCAATCAGGATGGGTCTTAATCCTATGACTGGAACCCTTTTAAGAGAATGAAATTCAACAGAAAGGCACAGAAAACAAGAATCTGAAACACAACGTGGACGAGAAGGAAGAGACTAGGAGATGTTGCCCTGTACCTTGCCATGTGACAGAAGCCAAGGATCACTGTCAGCCCATGCCAGAATACCACTTTATTCTGTTTTTGGGGAAAAGAATTTTCTTGATGGTGTCTTGATTTGTACAGTTTCCTAGACTTAAAACCATGTGTGAATAAATTCTCATTGTTTAACCCAACCCATTACATGGTATTTGCTTAATTAACCTAGGAAACTAAAACACATACACTTGACACACCACACCAGAGTAACTTTTCAGACACTGCTGATAAATTACCCAAAATTAATTTCTACGTAGCATATCCGGTGGGTCCTTCTGACACTGCCCACTCAAGCCCCTGAAGTTTTTGCTACCAAATAGCAGTCTGGGCCCACAGCCCCTCAGGAAACAGAGGCCCTTCTGCCCTGATGGAGAGGCCTCATAAAAAGGGATTGCATCTAGGCCTATCACTGGCCAAAATAGTTACTAAAGACTATGATATGTGCTCCTTATTCAAACATTGGCATCCCAGGAATGGGGTCATATTTCACAGGAGTGTTAAACTCTTCTCCCATTGACATATTTATTTCATAGTGGCACTTCCCATCACTTCTGAAGTAACCTGATATTGGATATTATTGTCCCCAAATTGAGAAATAAAAATTTGGATCACCTTTATAGGTGCAGCAAAGCTACATGTGGTAGATGACAGTCATATTTTAAAATGACTTCCTTATACCCTGCCATGAGAACCTACTACCCATACAAGGCACAACATGTAGACAAACACCAGACATAAAGCGCTCTCTGATTAAAAGCATTATGCAAACAATCAGTGAAGGAAAAACAACACCAAATCCAGCAGTCATGGTACAAGTAACAAGCCTAGAAGTTAGTCCCACCAACAGGCTCAATGTGAATGTTCACCTTGTCTCTATGTCTTTAATATTTCTGTTGGCTGTATGGGTCAACCCATGTGGCCTCACCATGAAGGCCAGGTATGCTTCAACAATACTGAAGTAATCCTAAAATTGTACACAGGAGTAGGTCAAAAGATGGCTGATGTTCCTCAACATGCCACCAAGTATGCCTGAGAACCCAAAGCCACCTCACCTATATATCAAATGAGGCCACTGACACCAATTAATAAATGATCTTTGACCAAGGCATAAACTAAATGGCATTTTCACAGAGCACCAAAGGCTTCACAATTATAATCAAATCAACCCTGCATGGAGAATTTTCCTCTACCCCAGATCCTGTACCTACTCTTCTATGTACAGACAGGAGCATAGATTGCAAAGAAGCACCCAATTGGCATATAAGTGTGGAAAAAAATGTACCTTTCCTGGTGGAAAAATGTGCAAGGGGTCACACCAGAACACACAGCCAAAGCCTTTGCTATGTGTCCTAGTTAACCCCCTAAAAGTCATGGAGTTCTGAGATGACAACCATTTTACAAAACATAAAGGGTTATGATGACTAGAGCTGCCCAAAGTATTTAAAATCCTTGGCAAATTGCCCATACATTATGGTTTGTTACTGGAGATGGATACCCAAGCATGCATTGGACTCAGCAATCACTGCCATGCAATGCCTCAGAGAGGATTTTGCCTCCAGTTGAATCCACCACAGAAGTTGGAGTATAGGACTTACAGTGCTGCTTACAGCCTTGGGACACAAACATGGAATTATGCCTCACAGGGATTACTATTTACTAGTCCAGAAGGCCCATGAAGTGCCTTAATGCCTGCAAAACTAAAACTGTAAGCCACACTGTATTAGTCAAGGTTCTCTAGGGAACAATATCAACAGCAGATATCAGTAAATAGTAAGAGATTTTATAAGATTCTCTCACATGACCATGGGGATGCACAAGTCCATGATCCTCAGGCAGGCTGCAAAGAGGGGCTCTGATGAAAGTCCAATGAAAGTCCTTGATGAGTTTATGGGATATTATGGCTGTCCAAAGATGACCTGGGAAAGTCTACTTAAATGCTGAAATCACTTCCCCTTTTAAGGTATTCAAGTGATTGGATAAAACATCACTCATTGCTAATGGCAATCTCCCTTGTTGATCGTTGATATACTCAGCCATCTATACAGTAAACTCACTGATGACTAAAGCCCATAAATGTCCTTGTATTACAATTAGTCCAGTCCTTGCTTGACCAAACAACTGGATACAATTACTTGGCTGAGTTTACACATTAGCCTAACCATTATACACACCCTCCACAATTCTTAACTCTTCTGCTAGCTAAGGAAGGGGAGTCGTTTCTATTACCAATATAGCTGGATGCATGTACATTATCAACTTAGGTCATGTCCAATACAATTTACAAAAGATGAAATGATGGATGCACATTATTAATACCTCCAATACCTTTCTTAAAATGTATACTTGCTCCCAAACCCTCACTGTCTTCAGGCCCACACTGGGCTTTTTTTTTTCATGGATAGATGGGGAGGCTGGCTTCACCAAACCTTCAATTACTAGTTATAAATTTTAATTTTGAATATGGTGTTCTTATTTAGGCTGATCATTTAAATCATAATGAACAACTTAAATATATCCTTAAATCTTTTAACTATTCAGTCCACTGCCAACTTAAAAATGATGCTGAGGCTTTAGGATAGTTTATAATGGCATAAAAGGAATTTTATATGGTGCCTCACCAACCTGCCAATCCTAGTCATAATTTGACCTTCTAAGCAACCACCCCAGTTATCCTTGATGTGGGCTGCACTTCTTTGTGTTTTGGGATGATAAGGGCTGCTCCTAGTTTCTTTGAAAGGCTCCTGCCACTTACCCCAAAGGCATTTTGCTGCTTCTACTCTTTCATGGTTCTTAAAGTACCAGCATGGCAGGTACTTTCATATGGTTTGGATGATAAGCAGCTGCCTCAATTTCTTCAAAGAGCCCTTTCTGCTTCTGCCCTTCATGCAATATAGTTTGAAACAACCAATTCGCCATATTTGCAGGAAAATCCTATACCCCATTCTAGATCAAAATAAATGGAAAATCCCAGGAACCACATGTGCTTCCCTCCCCACTTCCTCCATGGAATCTCACAGGAGACCAGGTTAGGTAAGTCAGAGACCCTCCACCCTCCTTCATTCTCCTCTCTAATCCACCATGCTCTTTGAGCTAATAAAGGTGTCCTTTCATGAATTTTTCATTGGTTGGCTAAATATGTGTGTGCCTCATCACCAAAAGCACCTCCACATAACACCTGAAACACTAGTACACATATGTAGAACCCTTCATCCAAAAACACCAGAGTGATCATTCTTTTCAAGTATAAAAAATCACCTTTAGGATAGACTATATAGGTCACAGAACAAATAACAATAAATTTAAAATGATTGAAATCATACAAACCATCTTCTCAAATCCCAATTGAATGAAATTAGACATCAATGACATAGGGATAACTAGAAAATACATAAATATGTGGAGATTAAACAATATAATCCATTGCAACTAATTTGGTCAAAGAAGAGATCACAAGTTAACTTAGTCAAAATGTTGAGATGAATAAATTGGGCCTATAACATATCAATATTTATGGCATGCAGCATGTGCTGTGTTCATCAGAAAATATATAGCTTTAAATGCTTCATAAAAATAGAAGAAATTATAAAATGAGTAAACTAACTTCACAGGTTGAAATAGAACAAAAGAAGGAAACCAAACACAAATTGAGGTGAACAAAGGAAGTATTCAAGAATAGTGTGCTGATATATGAAAAAGAAGATAGAAAATCAACAAAAATCAAAAGTTGTTTCTTTGAATGGATCATTAAAATTCACAAATTTTAAGAGAGACTGACAAAGAAAAAATGAGAAAGGACACAAATAATAAAAAAACAGAAATGAAAAGTAGACTCTTACAACAGACTTTACAGAAATAAAAAGGATTATAAAAGGAAAATCCTTTTTGCACAGAGTATTAGTCAGGGTTCTCTAGGGAAACAGAAGCTACAAGAGATATATTTAAGTAGTATGAGATTTTATAATATTGTCTCATGCAACCATGGTGATGCACAAGTCCAAATTTCACAGGGAAGGTTGCCAGCAAGGGACACCCACAAAGGTCCTCACTGAGTTCCACAGGAGACACTGGCTATCTGAAGTAGAGATTGGAATTTTGTCTCTGACTCCTGAAATCTCTTCTCCTTTTAAGGCCTTCAACTGATTGGATAAGACATCACTCATTGCTGACAGCAATCTCCTTAGTTGACTGTAGATGTAATCAGCCATTCATGCAATCACTTCACTGATGACTAAAGTACATGTAATGTCCTTGTATTAGAGCTAGCCCAGTGCTTGCTTGGTGAAACAAGTGGGCACTATTACCTGGTTGAGTTGACACATTAGCCTAATTATAACACACATCATCAAATTAGACAACCTATATTAAATGGATAAATTACTAGAAACACAAAATACATACTCTGACTGAAAATATAGAAGATCTCAATAGAACAATAGCATAGAGATTGAAGCATTAATCAACAGCTCCCAACAAAATAAAGTACAAGACCTGATGGATTAACTGCTGAATTTTACAAAACCTTCAAAGCAGATTTGTTGCCAATAATTCTCAAAATATTTCCCAAAATTGAAGAGGAGCAAAAAAAAAAAAAAATCAAATTCATCCTACG
>JAQZBX010011732.1:0-26371 GCA_029593785.1 Cabassous unicinctus | reverse complement strand
GTCAGCATCACCTTAATACCAAAGCCAGATGGAGATATCACAGAAAAAAATTACAGACGAATATTCCTTGGGAATTTAGAGACAAATATCCTCTAAAAAAGACTGCCAACTGAATCAAATTGCACGTCAAAAGAATTATACAACTGATCAAGTGAGATGTATCCCAGGAATGCAAAAGTGGTTCAACTGAAGGAAATTAATTTTTACACATTAATCATATGAAATAATAATAAAAGAGATCATTGCAATTTTTGCAGAAAAGGACTTTGACAAAATCAAAGTGTCCTTTCTTTATAAAAACCACTCATAAAACTAGGAATAGAAAGGCATTTTCTTAGCATGACAAAAATCATATATGAAAAACTCACAGCTAAAATGATTCACAATGGTGAAGGAATGATAGAATTCTTCCCAGATCAAACAAAAGAAAAAAAATGCACACTACCACCATTGTTATTCAACATTGTGCCAAAAGTGCTAATCAGAGCAATTAGGAGGGAAATTGAAATTTAAAAAAAACTGTACAAATTGGAAAAAGGAGCACAACTGTCTCTATTTACAGATGACATGATTCTATATGTAAAAAATACCAAATAATTTGTAAAAAAGCTATCATAGCTCATAAACAAATTCAGCAAAATAGCAGAGTATAAGATCAACACATAAAAATAATCATATTTCTATACGCCAGTAACAAACTATATGAATATCAAATCAAGAATATCCCATTTAAAAACAGTTGAAGGAATAAAATATCTAGGAATAAATATATTCAAGGATGAAAATAAATTTTCTATAGAAAATATAGAACATTACTGAAAGAAATTAATTAAGACCAAAATAAATGGAAAGATATTTTGTGTTCATGTATTAGAAGACTTAATCTCCCTAGGATATCAATACTACCCAAAGCAATTTACAAATTTAATGCAAATCAATTTCCAATAGTACACATTGCAGAAATAAATAGAAAAACTAATTTTAAAATTTATATTGAAGTGTAAGGAAAACCAAATACCAAAACCATCCTGAAAAAGATCAAGGTTGGAGGACTCACACTTCCCAAATTCAAAATGTATTGCAAAGCTGCAGTAATCAAAACAGTGTGATTCTAGCAAAAGGACAAACACATAGACTAATAGAATAGACTTGAAAGTGCAGAAATCAACTCATATATCTACAGCCATCTGATTTTTGACATGGGAGCCAAGTCCACTCAGTGTGTAAAGAACAGTCTCTTCAACAAAAAAGTGCTCAAAAACAGGATATCCCCCCAAAAATGAAGGAACATGGGACCCTAATTCACACCATTAAAAAAAATTCTTGCAAAATAGATCAAAACCTGAAATAAAGCACAAAAGCTTTACAACACTTAGATGAAAACATGCAGAAATATCTCCATGACCTTATATTGGGCAATGGATTCTTAATGTAACAAAAGCAGGCGCAACAATGAAAAATAAAAGAAAAACTGCACTTAAGAAAATAAAAAAGGTTTGTGTATTTAAGTACATTATCATGAAAGTGAAAAGAGAGTCAAAAGAATGGGAGAAAATATTTGGCAACCATCTATCTGAAAGTGTTTAACATTCAGAAAATATAAATAACACATACTAATCAACACAAAAGGCAAAAAAATGAATTTTAAATGTATGATTAAATATACAAACAACTAATAAATACAACACCATTAGCCATCAGGAGGATGTAGATTAAAACGATTGGGAAGGGTGAGTTGGAAGGTACAGGATGCTGGGGGTGTTGGGAGGGGAAACAGGTGAACACTGGGGATTTGTGGGTATGGGGTTGAAAGTGCAAAGGTGGAAATGCTCTTGTGGCAGTATGACAAGGAAGTGTCACTGAGTTGGGGTGTTGGTTGGGGGTGCATTCGTAGTGGGGTGCACCTGGAGCAGGCTTCTAGGGAGTGTGTGAGTGTTCATTCTGTCGCAGTGTGTTGTATCAGTGGGTGGAGACCCATGTGGTGCGCGCGAAGGAGATGGATTCCCATCTTTGGGAGGACCGATTTGTTCAGAAGTGGACAGGCAGGGGTCTCTTGGGGACAGGAGTGGTTCCTGATGGGGGGGAGAGACCAGTGTGTCAAGACCTCTTATTGCGTGTAGATATGAATCTTGTCATCCAATGAATCAAGCCAGGGCTCCAGGAGGATGAGGTGGAAGGAGTTAAATGGACCGAGCAGGGTGTATTTAGTGGTCAGTGGAAATGTTCTTCATTACCATACAGGGATGGACACAGGATTTGATAAATATCATCAAAATTTATAAAAGTATACTGTCTAAAATGCAGGTCATGGTGTAAACCATTGACAATGTTTAGTAGCTATGTTTCACTATTTGCATATCAGTTATAACAATGCTACCATTCACATACAAAAAGATATTATTATGGTGGGGGAGGAAAGGGGGAGGATGTTAGGTATATGAGAGTCTTCTGTATTCAGTGTGTGAATTTGCTGTGACCTAAAACTTCATTGAAAACAAAATGAAAAAATAGTGAGACACTGGGGAATGAGAGGAGGAAGGTGCCATGGTACAGACTGGACACCAGATATTGCAGTGATGAAAGACAAAATGTCAAAAACAAATATTTTTATATTTTTCATTTTTTAAATATCCCATATTTTAATTTAATTTAATTTTTAAAAACATTTTTATGTATTTTATCTTCTACATTTAAACTTATCAATACTATTTCATTTTCCTATTAATTGTATTTAGCTATTGCAATGGCTTTGTCTTTGCAGAGGTTTTGGATCACAGAAGGATTGCAACTTGGGGTGGGGGAGGATCATTGGTGTGGGGTGTCATGGATGGGGGATGCATGGGAGGAAGTTCATCTGATCTTAAACATAAGGTATATAAAAATGTCCAAAGGTTCACAGGGCATTGTCACAGTGGGTGGAGAATCACTCAATAAGTGAGAGAATATGGAATTCCCATCCTGGACAGCTCTGCCACATTCTCTAAGGGAGCAGCAATGGTCTCTGCACTGGCAAAGGAGGATGATCCACTGATAGGCCCTTGATGCTGATGACTAGCCTTATGAGTCTTAGCTCTTGAAATTAAAGCTTAGCCTATTGTTGTAGAGTGCCTGAGGGTTGCCTCCTGGGAGCCTCCTTGTTGCTTAAATGTGGCCTATCTCTAAGCCAAGTTCAGCATGTGAATGCATTACATTCCTCCCAGCCTGGGACATGATGCCCAGGGATGACCCTCCCTGGCAATAAGACATTGCTACCAAGTGCCAACTGGCAATGCAATTGGAAAAAGACCTTGAATAGAAGGAGGGAAAGGTAAAGACAACTGATTTTATATGGCTGAGTCTTCAAAATGAGTCAGGAGCATATCCCAGAGGCAACGCTTATGCATGTCTCAGTAAGATCTCGTAGATTTCCAAAGTGGATGTTACCCCAAATAGTGGGGCTCCTGAGGGCACTGGAGAAACCCAGTCCTATGTCAGGGCAGATAGCTCTGGAGTTTGTTGCCTTGCCAGTGGGCCCTACTTTGTGTTTCTGAGAGTGACAGAGTTAGACTCAACTATGTCTTCCCTGCACATGGCTCATTTGTCCCTTCTATTCACACCTATATTTGGTGCAGGAGTTTGTAGGTGTATATCCAGAGACTTGAGTCTTTTGGCTGCCTATGTGCCAGCTGGGCCCAGAACCACAGTGGAGCAGCAATGCCTACTCTACATTCATTGGACTCATCCAGAACAAGCAGTGGGGAGATGATGATGGACAACAGCAATCCCAGGGAATGGAGAGAGTCTTCAGCTGCAGGCAGGATAGTCCCTTCCATCATCCCCAAGGCATATGGGCCCCATCTCAATTTTTTGAAGGTGCAGTGAACATCACCATTCCAGATTCCTCAGGATGGAGGGAAGAGCTATGGACTAGAGTGGGCTTGTTGGTATTCTACTATAGATATATTGTGATTCAAGCAATGGAAGAAGTTACGACATTGATGTGGAGCCAGTGGCCACTGGAGGCTCTGGGGGCAGGGAGAGGGAAAAGCAGTTGTAATACAAGGGCTTTTTCAGGACATGGGAATTGTCCTGTGACATTGCAATGACATATATAGGCCATTTTATATCATCATATAACATGCAGAACTGTGTGGGAGAGAGTGTGGTCTACAATGTGAATTATGGTCCATGCTTAATGGCTAAGCCCCAGGATGTGTTTATAAAGTGCAATTAATATGCCACACTAATGAAGGATGTTTATGGGGAGGTTGTGGGAGATAGGAGAGGTGGGGCTTATGGGAACTGCTATATTTTTTGCATAATATTTATGTAATCTAAGTATCTTTTTAAAAAATTTAAAAAAAATTTTAAAAACCACATTGAGTTGCCACTTCACACACACTAGAAAAACTATTGTTAAAACAAAAGCTTAATATCAATGTCAAATTTTTAACTTACAATCTTTATGTATCCAGATAGTTACTTAAGTGATTATCTTAGTTCTTAGGATATGTGTTGGGAATTATGTGGAGAAATAGACACCATTCTACATTGTTCTTGAGGATGTAAAATGGTGCAGCTTCCATGGAAAAGTTTTCTTTCCTCAAAAAGTTAAATATCAAACAATCATATGACCAATTAATCAAAAATCTAAGTACATTCCAAAACCCCGGCCCCCCAAAAAAACACAAAAAACAAAAAAACCAAATGCATGAACTCAGAAAGATATTTGTACACCAACATTGATGGAAACATTATTCAAAATAGCCAAAAGGTGTGCATAACCCAAATGTTTATATGAACTGAAAAGCAAATGTGGTATATTGTACAATGGAATATTATCCAGCCTAATGAAGTTTTTGTGCATAATACTACATATATTAACTTTGAATACTTCATGTCAAATAAAATAAGCCTGACAGAAAGGGACAGATATTTTTTTATTGTACTTATATAAAATAGCTAAAATATGCAAAGTCATAGAGACAGAAAACAGAGTAGAATTTGTGAAGGGTCGGTAAGAGGTAAAATTAGAAATTAAGGCTCAATAGATGCAGAGTTTCTTTTTCAGGTCATTGGAAAGTCCTGGTAATGGCTGAAAGTGAGGTTAGCACAACACTGTGAATGTGATTAATCCCACTAAATGGTGTACTTGGGAGTGGTTGAGATCAGAAAGTTTATATTTGATGTTTCCATACCAAAAAAAGAATAGCTAAAGAAATAATGACAATTATGTGCAATACATGATCCTGCATTATATCTAATAATGGAGGAGCAAAGACTCATAAGCACATTAATGGGTCATATGAAAAATTGGAGTAAGGTCTGTAGGCTTTATATCACTGTCAAATGCTTTAACTTGCTTTCTCTATACAGATAGTTGTTTAAGTGAATATCCTAGTTCTTTGGAAATGTACATGGAAGTACTATGTGTTCAAGGAGATTGATGTATACAATCTACTCTCACATATTTAGAAGGTAGATGATGAGAAAGAATGAGAGGGAGAGAATGACACAGCAAATTTTGCAATATGTTAAAATTGGTGAATGTGAGGGTCTGGGATGGTGTGTTTGAGTACTCTGTATAAATTTTGTTTTATATGTACAACTGTCTTCTACATTTGAATACATTTCAAAATATAATGTATATGAATAATAAGAATGGTACACCAGTAAAAGATTTTGAAAATTCATAGGGTGCATGGTGCATCAGTATAATATTGGGAATCATCAGACAAGGATGGTGGAAATAGTGAAATATTCTGGAAGTCCCTATAAGGAATTTGGATTTGTATATTGTGTTGGAACTTCCATTAAGGATTAAGGGATATGATATAATATGGAAACATTCCTGATGAGGAATGTGGATGATGGTAAAATATTGGAAAACTGTTCAGGAATGGTCTAAATCCTACAATGTGAGATAATTGTAATGAGAAATTGAGATACTAGAATAATATCATTAATGATCTTATAAGGAATGGGGGTACTTTATACTATTACTATTTTTTTAGATTTTGAAATATTATAATTTTTACATTAGAAACATTACAGATTACAGATAATTCATGGGAAAGTACAATGTTCACATATACTCTGCTATTCTTGATACTTTGTATTTGTGTGGTACTTTTATATATATGTATATTAAAAGATGATTAGATTACATAGATGCAATACAAAAATTACAGGGATTCCCATGTTCCCAATCTCCCACACCTCCCATAACATCTCACATAAACATCTTTCATTAGTGTGGCACATCACCTGAAATGCATATACACATCCTGGGGCTTTACCACTAAGCATAGACCATAGTTCACATTGTAGACCACACTCTCTCCCACACAGTTCTGCATGGTATATGCTGATGTAAAATGGGCTATATCTGTCATTGTAATGTCACTCAGGATAAATCCTAAGTACTGAAAAAGCCCGTGTATTATAATTGCTTTTCCCTTCCCTACCCCAAAAGCATCCAGTGGCCACTGGCTCCACCTCACTCTTGTAATTTCTTCCATTGCTTGAATCACAATATGTCTACAACAAAATACCATTAAGTCCACTCTAGCCCATAGCTCTTCCCCCAGTCCTGAGGAATTTGGGATGGTTATGTCCACTCCACCTCCAAGTGAGAGGGGATGATATCCCATGGTTATGATGGATGCAATTATCCTGCCTGCAGCCACAGGCTCACTCCATTCCCTGGGATGGCCGTTGTCCATCATTGTCTCCTTACCAGGTGACTTGGGTAAGTCCATTGAGCTGTAGAGTAGGAGTTGCAGCTCCACCAAGATTCCAGGCACAGCTGGCACATTGGCAGGCCAGAGGCTCCAGTCTCTGGAAGTACACCTACAATCTCCAGCATCACATAAAGGTTTGAATAGAAGGTACTGATGGACCATGTGCAGGGAGGACTTATTTGAGTCCAACACTGTCACTCTCAGGAGCACAGATTCCAAAGTAAAGCCCACTGATAAGGCATCAATCTCTGGAGCTATTTTCCCTTATATAGGACCTGGGTGTCTCCAGAGTCCTCAGGAGCCCCTCTGTGTGGGGTGATATCCATTTTGGTGTTCTATGAGATCCTACTGAGGTGTGCATAAACATTACATCTGGGATGAACTCCTGACTCTCTTTGAAATCTCTTAGCCACATGAACTCATTTGTCTTTGCCTTTTCCCCATTTTATTCAAGGTCTTTTTCCAGTTGTATTGCCAGTTGGCACTTGGTATTAATATCTCATTGCCAGGGAGGCTCATCCTGGGGGTCATGTCCCATGCTGGGAGTACGGTAATGCATTCATAAGCTGAGTTTGGCTTAGAGAGAGGCCACATTTGAGCAACAAGGAGTCTTTCTGGTGGCAACCCTCAGGCACCCCATAATAGTAGGCCAAGTTTCAATTAAAAGAGCAAAGACTCATAAGACTAGTCATCAATAACAAGAACCCATCAGTGAACCATCCTCTTTTGCCAGACACTCCCCCTTCACTCAGGGGACTGTTGCTCCTCTCTTGGAGAATGTGGCAGAACTCTCCAGGCTGGGAATTCAGTATTCCCTCATTTATTGAGTGATTATCTACCCACTGTGACCATGCATCACCCCTTGATCAATTAAACACTTTTATGTATCCTTCATGTAAATTCATGTGAACTTCCTCCAATGAAGCCCCCATCCCAACACCCCCCAGCAATGACCCTCTACTGCTCCCATTGTAACTCTTCTGTGATCTAAACCTTTCATGAAGATGAAGGCTATATAATAGCCAAATACAAATAATTGGAAAATGAAATATTAATGATAAGCTTAAATGTAAGAGATAAAATGCATGGAAACTAAGGGAAAAAAAACCTAAAATTAAAATAAAATTAGAGGATTGGGACATTCAAAAAATGGGAAAAAACAAAAAAAATTTTAAAAATTGATTATCATTATTTTTTCTTTCATCACTGCATTATCGGTTGTCCAGTCTGTACCATGGTACCTTCCCCCTCTCACTCCCTAGTGTCTCCCAAATTTTCATTTAGTTTTCAAAGAAGTTTTAGGTCACAGAAAAGTAACACAGAATACTAGAGTCTCCCATATACCCAAACTCCTTCCATTTTCCTCACCCCATATTAAAACCCTTTTATGTGGATGGTAGCATTGTTGTAACTGTTATAGAGATAGTGAAACATAGCTACTAAACAGAAAATTTCCTTCTATTCCTATCTTTTGTAGTGTTTTTTATCAGGAAAGAGTGTTGTATTTTATCAAATGCTTTTTCTGCATCTATAGAGATGATCATGTAATTTTTTTCTTTCAATCTGTTTATGTGGTGTATTACATTGATTGATTTTCTTATATTGAACCATCCTTGCATACCGGGGATGAAACCCACTTGGTCCTGGTGTATAATACTTTTGATATGTTTTTGAATGTGATTAGCAAGTATTTTGATGAGTATTTTAGCATCTAGGTTCATTAGAGAAATTGGTCTGTAATTTTCCTTTCTTTTGGAATCTTTGTTTGATTTTGGTATTAAGGTAATGTTGGCATCATAAAATGAGTTAGGCAATACTCCTTCTACTGCTGTTTTTTGGAAGAGCTTAAGCAGAATTGGTGTTAGCTCTTTCTGGAATGTTTCGTAGAATACAGCTGTGAAGCCATCTGTTCTTGGGCTTTTCTTAGTTCGGAGGTTTTTGATGACTGAGTCTATCTCTTTACTTGTAATTGGACTGCTGCGCTCATCAATTTCTCCTTTTGTGAATGTAGGCTGCTTGTGCATTTCTAGGAATTTGTCCATTTCTTCTAAATTACAATTCTTGCTAGCATATAAATTTTCAAAGTATCCTCCTATGATACTATTTATTTCAGTGGGGTCAGTAGTGATACCCCTTCTTCATTCCTTATTTTGTGTATTTGCATATGCTCTCTCTTTTTCTTTGTTAGTCTGGCTAAGGGTTTGTCAATTTTATTGATCTTCTCAAAGAACTAGGTTTTGTTTTTGTTTTATTTTTTCTAGTGCTTTCTTATTTTCTATTTCATTTAGTTCTGCTCTAATCTTTGTTATTTCTTTCTTTCTACTTCCTTTGGGGTTAGTTTATTGTTTTTCCAATTCCTCCAGGTGTCCAGTTAGGTTTCCAATTTTAGCTCATTCTTCTTTTTTAATATATGCATTTATGGCTATGAATTTCTCTCTCAGTACAGATTTGGCTGCATTCTATAGGTTTTGATAAGATATGTTGTCATTTTCATTCAATTCGGGGTAGTTATTGATTTCTTTTGAGAGTTCCTCCTTGACCCACTCTTTGTCTAAGAGTGTGTTGTTTAACTTCCATATCTTTGTGCCTAATCTGTTTCTCTGGCCCTTAGTGATTTCCAATTTCATTTGATTGTGGTCAGAAGAATTAATTTGTGTAATCTCAATCTTTCTGAATTCATTGAGAGTTGTTCTTTTGCCTGGCATGTGTTCTATCTTGGAGTATGATCCTTGGGCACTTGAGAAGAACACCCACTGTATTTGGGTGTAGCGTTCTGTATGTCTATTAGGTCCAGGTCTTCTAATGTATTATTCGGAGTCTTTGTTTCTTTATTGATTCTCTGTGTCGATTTTCTATCTAATGGTGATAATGTTGTATTAAGGTCCCCCATTATAAGTGTAGAGGCAGTTATGTCTCCACGAAGTTTTTCCAGTGTTTGCCTCATGTATTTTGAGGTGCCCTGATTAGGTGCAAAAATATTTATGATTGTTCTCTCTTCTTGGAAGAGTACCCCTTTTACGACTATATAATCTCCATCTTTGTCTCATCCACTAGTTTTCCATTTAAAGTCTATTTTTTCTGATATTAGGAAAACTACACCTGCCCTTTTTTGGCTATTGTTTGCTTGTAAAATTGTTTCCAGCCTCTTAGAAACCCTGTGTTTAAGGTGGGTTTCTTGTAGACAACATATAGAAATGTCATATTCCCTTATCCATTCCGCCAATCTGTGTCTCTTGACTGGTGATTTTAATATTAATATTTAATATTTAATATTCAGTGTTATTACTCTCAATGAATTTGTTACATCACCCATATTTTCTTTGGATTTATGTATGTCATACGTTGTTTTTTTATATCTTTTTGTCTTTGTTTGTTTTTCTTTCATCTCCTCCAAGTCTCTCTCTCCTGTTTCTTTTCCTTTCTACCTGCAGAACTTCCTTTAGTATTTCTTGAAGTGCAGGTTTCTTATTGGCATATTCTCTTAATTTATGTTTTTCTGTGCATATTGAACTTTCCATCATTTTTGAATACCAGCTTTGACTTGATAGAGAATTCATGGCTGTAAGTTCTTTTCTTCTAGTCCCTTGACTATGTCATACCACTGTCTTCTTGCCTCCATGGTTTCAGATGAGAAATCAGAACTTAATCTTATTGTGCTTCCCTTGTATGTGATGGTTCTCTTTTCTCTTGCTGCCTTGAGTAATTTTTCTTTGTCTTGAGCATTGGACATTTTGATAATTTTTTGTCTTTGAGTCAGCCTGTTGGGATTTATACTATTTGGGGTGTGCTGTGCTTCCTGGACATGTACATCCAGCTCCCCTAATAGGGTTGGGAAGTTTTCAGCCATTATTTCCTTCAACACTCCCTGTGCTCCCTTTCCCTTCTCTTCTCCTTCTGGGATGCCCATAATGCATATGCTTTTGCATTTTGTGTTGTCAATTAATTCCGTAATTCCCTGCTGGATTTTTTCTATCTTTTTATCTATTTGTTCTACTCTCAGTTTGATTTCAGATGTACTGTCTTCCACTTTCAAGAAAGTGAAAACACAGCCTACCCAGTGGGAGAAAATATTTGGAAACAATATATATGATAGGAACCTAATATCCTGTATATATAAAGAAATCTTATATCTCAAAAATAAAATACAAAGAACCAATTTTAAAATTGGGCAAGTGATTTGAACAGACACTTCTCCAAAGTAGAATTACAAATGGCTAAAAGGTACATGACAATCAAAACTACAATGAGATACCATCTTACACCCATTAGACAGGCATCCATTGAAAAAAAAAACAGAGGACTGCAAGTGTTGTAGAGGATATGGAGGAATGGGAACCATCATCCACTACTGCTGATGAGATTGTAGAATGGTGAAGCCATAGTGAAGGACAGTTTGGTGGTTCCTCAAAAACTTTACATCTGACATATGACCCAGCAATTCTACTGCTGGGTATATACTCAGAAGAACTAAAAGCAAGGACATGAACAGATATATGCACACCAGTATTCATAGTGGCATTAGTCACTATTGTCAAAAGTTGGAATAAACCCAAATGCCCATCAACAGAGGAATGGATAAACAAAATGTGGCATACCCATACAATGGAATATTACTCAGCTGTAAGAAGGAATACAGTGCTAATGCATGGGATAATGGATGAATCTTGAGGACCTTATGATGAGTGAATCAAGCCAAGCATTGAAGGACAAATATTACATGAACTCTCTGATATGAATTAAGCAAATCCAGCTGACTCAGAGAGCTAGAGACTGGAAGATATATTTACAGGAAATAGAAAGGGAAAAGAAGGTTGTAAGCCAACATCCATATGGGTGAAAAATATGATAAGTTGGAAGTGAGTGTTTGGGCAATGAAGGGATTTGATGGGTGTAAGGATACTATTGGGTTGGACAGTGCATACTTGACAGGGGCTTAGGGTGTGCAGGATGGGTTGTATGGTCCATCAAACTGGGGAGAGGGTTGGGGAAGTAGGTGAACACTGGGGATTGGTGGTGACATGGGTGAAACTTCAATGATGAGAAAACTCATTTGGCAATATGACAAGGAAGGGTTACTGGTTTAGGGTGTTGGTTGGGGCCTTTAGGGACAGGACACACTTGGGGCAATCTTTCAGAGAATGTGTGAGTGATCATTTTTGTCATAGTGTGCTGTATCATTGGGGTGGGGAGCCCCACATGATGAGTAAGAAGGATTTGGGCCTCCATGCTGAGGAGGCCCAATATGTTCTCAGAGGGGAGAGTGTCTCTCAAGAGCATGGGGAGCTCCCAATAGGGGAGTACAGACTAGTATGTTAAGCCCTCATAGTTGTAGAAAATACCTATGAACTTTCTCCTTCAAAGGCTCAAGCCTGTTTATCGCCATGGGCCCTGAGGGGAGGGGGAAGGAGGAATAGAATAGATGGATAAGAGGGTATTTAGGGGTCAATGGAAGTGTTCTGCATAATCTTGCAATGATGGATTCAAGCTATGTTAAATTTCATCAAAAATTTTTAAAAGTGTATGGTCTAAAATGTAAACTATAATGTAAACCATTAATCATGGTTAGTAGCTATATTTCCATATATGTACACCAGTTGTAACAAATTTACAATCCACATGTAAAATGGTTATTAATAGTGAGGAGGGAAAGGGGGACGATGTTGGGTATATGGGAGTCCCCTAAATACTGTATGTACCTTTACTGTGACCTAAAACCTCTTTGAAGACAAAAAAGAAAAAAAAAAAAGTAAGACCCTGGGGAAGAAATGGAAGAAAATGCCACTGTACATTCAGGAAAACAGCTGTTACAGTGATGAAAAGCAAAATATATAAAAAAAATTCTTTTTAATATTTTTCATTTTTTAATACCCCATTTTTTTTACTTTTTTTAGTTTTAATTTTTCTAAATTATTATGTATTTTATTTCTTATGTTTAAACCTATCATTATTATTTATTTTTCCTCTTAATTGAATTTGGCAAAATTCTTGTCTTCATTTTTGAAGAAGTTTTGGAAAACAGAAGGGTTACAACTATGGCAGGGAAGATTAATGGTGTGAGGTGTCAGTGATGGGAGATACATGGGAGGAAGTTCACCTGGGCATACATATAAGGTATACAAATATGTTCAAATGTTCATGGGGCATTGCCAGAGTAGGTAGAGATTCACACAACAGTTGAAGAATTGTTGAATTCCCATCTTGGGGAGCTATGCCCCCAAGTACAGGAGCAATGACTAGTGAAAGATGGTCCATTGATGGGCCATTGATATTGACAACTATTTTTATGAGCCTTTTGCTATTGAATTTGCAACTTTGCCTAGTGCTGGAGGGTGCCTAAGAGTTACCTCCTGAGAACCTCCTTGTTGCTCAAATGTGGCCCCTCTCTAATACAAACTCAGCATGTGGATGCATTACCTTCCCCTCAGCAAGGGACCTGATTCCCTGGGTTGAGCCTCCCTGGCATCAATGGATTACTACCAAGCACCAGCTGGTGATACAACTGGAAAAAGACCTTGAATAAATGGAGAAAAAGGTAAAGACAAATGAGTTTATATGGCTAAGAGACTTCAAAATGAGTCAAGAGGTCATCAGAGAGGTAATGCTCATGCACATCCCAGCAGGATCTCATAGATGGCCATACTGGACACTACCCCAAACAGTGGGGCTTCTGAGAGCTCGAGAAACACCCAGGTCCTGTGGTCATGGTGGATAGCTCCAGAATATGGTGCCTTGCCAGCGGGCCCAACTTTGGATATTGTGTCCTGAGCGTGACAGAGTTGGACTCAGATGTGACTGTTCTATATATGCCTCTTCTGTCCTGTTTGTTTGAACGTATAGTAGGTGCTTGAGATGGTAGGTCTATATCCAGGACACTTGAATCTCTGGCCTGTCCATGTGTTGGTTGGACCCTGAGTCTCAGTGGATTTGCAGCACCTACTCTCCAGTTCATTGGACTCACCCAGGACACCTGATGGGGAAGTGAGTATGTACAACCAACACACCAAGGAACCAAGAGAGTCTGCAACGGCAAGCAAGAGTGTCCCATCCTTCAGCCATTTGGGATTGAAGGCCCTCCCAATTAGAGGTGAAGTGGCATCACCATTCCAGAATCCTCAGGATTGGTGAATAAAATATGGACTAGAGTAGACTTACTGGTGTTCTACCATAGACTTATTGTGATTCTAGCAATGGAAGAAATTATATTATTGATGTGGAGACAGTGGCCACTGGAGGTGCTGAATGCAGGGAGAAGGAAAAAGAGGTTTAATATGGGGGCATTTTCAAGACTTGAAAATGACCTGGATGACACTGCTGTGACAGATACAGGCCATTATATATCCTACTATAGCATACAGAATTGAGTGGGAGAAAGTGTAAACTGCAATGTAAAGTATAGTCCATGTTTAGTGGGAGTGCTCCAAAATGTGCTCATCAATTGCAATGTGTGTACCACACTAATGAAAGAAGTTCTTAATGTGGGGAAAAGTGGGAGATCTGGGGAGTGGGGCATATGATATTCCCTAAAATTTTTTTATGTAATAATTCATGTGATCCAAGTATCTTTTAAAAATAAAGAGGGAAAAGCAGTTGTAATACAGAGGCTTTTTTGGGACTTGGGAATTGTCCTGAGTGACATTGTAATGACAGATATAGGCCAATTTATATCATCATATAACATGCAGAACTGTGTGGGAGAGAGTGTGGTCTACAATGTGAGCTATGGTCCATGCTTAATGGCAAAGCCCCAGGATGTGTTTATCAATTGCAATGATTGTGCTACACTAATGAAAGATGTTTATGTGGGAGGTTGTGGGAGGTGTGGGAGGTGGGGCATATGGGAATCCTTATATTTTTTGTGTAACATTTATGTAATATAAGTATCTTTTCCTATAAAAAAAAATAAATAATATATTTTAAGAAAACTTATACTATAAGAATGAACAATGAAAGAAAAAATAGATAAACACTTTTGCACCTCAAAGGACTTGTGAAGAGAGTGAAAATGCAGCCAAATCAATGGGAGAAAATATTTGAGAATCACATGTCCAATAAAGATTTAATATACATGATATATAAAGAGATCCTCCAACTCAACAATAAAAAAACAAATGACCTAATTAAAAAATGGGCAAAAGACTTGAATATACATTTTTCCAAAGAAGAATTACAAATGGAAAAAAAATTTCAACATCATGGCTGTTAGGGAAATGTAAAGCAAAGCTAAAATGAGATACCATTTCACACCTATTAGAATGGCCACTATTAAAAAAGCAGAAACCTAAATGTTTTGGAGAGGATATGGAGAGATAGGAATGCTTATTCACTGTTTGTAGGAATATAGAGTGGTAAAGTCACTGTTGAAGACTGTTTGGTGTTTCCTAAGGAAGTTACATAAAGATATGCCACGTGGCCTGTAAAGACCACTATTAGGTTTATACCCAGAAGAACTGAGCCCAGTGACACAAATAGACATGTGCACACCAAAGTTCATACTGTAATTATTCACAACTGCTAAAAGGTAGAGACAGCCCATGTGTCTATCAGCTGATGAATGAATAAATAAAACATGGTGTATACATACAGTGGAATATTATTCACCTCTAAGAATAAATTACATCATTCTGCATATGACAACATGAATGAACCTGGAGGACATTATGTTGAGTGAGACAAGCCAGACACAAAGGACACAGACTATATGATTTCACTATTATGAATTAAATACAGTGAGTAAACTCATGGAATTAATAACTAGAATAGAGGTCAACAGAAGATAAAATGAGGGTAGATAATGGAAAGCTGAGGATTAATCTGGCCAGAATTGGTAAAAAAGAGTTTGCTCATAAATTTTTGGAAATTAGTAGAAGTGATGAAAGCACATCATCGTTTTTGTATTTATTGCTAATATACAGTTATAATAGTGGTTTAAAGAGAAAGGCTAAGGTCTTGTATATTATTAGGAGGAAAGCTGAAAAAAGAAACATGGGACTATACAGCATAGTAAAACCTCACTTAAAAAATAAGTATGGTTAATAGTGCATATATAAGAATTTCTTTTTCTGAAAGAGAACAAATATACATTAAAGTGATGTCATATTACTGTGATATTTGGCCAAAAATACAACCAAAACAACTATGGACATAAGTGTATAGCAATATATTAATAAGCTTCCACCAATGGTTAAAAATGAAATATACTAAATGAAATAAATGACAAAATATACTACATGTTGTTTGACTCCCTCTATGCAAAATACACTACAAATAAATTGGAGAGAAATAAATAGATTAGAAATTATGTATGGCAGGGGAAGGATAGAGAGATTGAGAGGTGACTACTAAGGGTTAGAATTTTGTTTCTTGTTTTTTTTTAATTTTAGTGTTATTATTTTTGGATTAATATAAATGTTCTGGTATTGATTGAAGTGAAGAATACACAACTCTGTGATTATACCAAATAACACTGATTGTACATTTTGGATGGATTAATTGGTTTATGAATACGTTTCAATAAAACTGATAAAATATAACATATATATGAAATAACCAATGTAGGGTCAACCCCTCCCAAATAGTCAATTGTGTGATTCTGGTATTTGAAGCAATAAAGTTCACATGCTGAGTGAATGTGTGTGGACTGAAGATGTTATAGAAATTCATGTTGACAAGTACCACTTTAAGCCATATCTAGAAGTAAATGAAATCCTTGGAGAACTGTAACAGTTTAAATTGTTTTCTATAAGAAAATTAAAACCTAATTTAGGGATTTATTCATAACCTAAATTTCTTAGTATGATATCTAAAAATTATCAAAGACTCTGAGTGACATAAGGAAAGAAGGAATTGAGCTGATATCAACAAAAAACTGATGCTCTTCTACTCTGATTCCATAGAAAGTATAAATATCAAAGTCCCCTCAAACTTGCTACCACATGCATTCCCCTTCAAAAATCTTCCCTAGAGGACCCAGTTGTTGTCTCTTTATAAGTTGTTTCTGAATTCATCTTATCACATCCTGAGTAATATCTCTTCAACTGTTGAACTCTAGACTCTCTCCATGGATGAAATCTTGAAACAATATATAATTCAGCTTCCTAATCTAAAACGTAGAGTGGTCATTTATAATTTTCTTCTAAAAAGACCTTTAAGCTTACCCAATTTTTGGTTTTCAATAAAAATGCCAGAAATAGAAGAGATCTGATTTCTCTTTTCATGTTTATTTTATGCATTCATTCATGCTTTTGCTCATTCATTTACTCATTTATTAATTATTTTAACTGCATATTATATGCTACCCTTCTGAATGGTGATGGATCAAAAGTGAATAAGACAGTCTCTTGACTCTCAAAAACTTCACAGATAAGTGTAAAAGAGAGAGGCATAAAACATGTGGAATGTCATCTATGTGCAAAATGATAAACATGTATGTTTATGTATATATAGTAATATAGGGACCTAAGGTAAGTGAAAAATTACTTGTAACCAGAAGAAATATGAAAATGAGTTTAAATGAGTATTGAATGTTGAAGATGCAATTGTTTTCTACCTGTATAGATAATAAGCTGTTGAATAATACAGCTAGAAGAATAAAAACTAAGCAAAACAGGTAGAAAATTGTACATAGTCTATCACAAGTAATTCTTGGAGGATTCATAAAGTAATGCATGATTGGCTATGTTTGGAAATAAAGTTTTAAAGAGGTCAAATGAAAGAGCCTTACATGCATGTTAGGCAGGGCTATGAGTAGTGTATAAGAATCTTTGATGCAAATTAGAAAAAAAATTTTCCTTTGTGTGTGAAAAGTTTGAAAAGATTCTCAGTTGAACAAATGATTTCACAAAAGCCTCTCCAGTGTCCTATTTTAGAATCAACCATTGCCCTGTGATGCTGGAGTACATTAAAACCTCTCTCAAATCCCTCTACAATGGTCTATGTACAGGGCACACATGCTCAACCATAAGTAGTAGATCTAAGAATAGACTTTAGGATTTCACATCCATGAATTTCTCTTTGTTGAATAATCCTGCACATTCATTAGAGTCACTGAAAATGAGCAGAGACTGAGTTACCTTCTCTTCAATATAGGAGGATATCTAGCTGCAACTCTGAGATACTGCATGATTACAAATAATTCACAAACATGCACCTATACACCTGCATGTATACATACATACATATAGGAATATGCATATTTTCAGTAAAAAGACTTTAAAAAGAGCTATCCCCATCACTTGAAACTCTTTGCCCTTTGTTTTTTAAAAGTCTCTTGACTTTACATTTACTAGTTAAGGGATTTACAATGCAAAATTTGCAGAGAGAAGAAACTTGACTTTTTTTCTAAGACAAAAAGTTTACCCTGAGGGATCCCCAGCTGATTTTAAAGCCTTGTTCTTCCCAGTGAGACCTTCCTCCAGGTGTCTGCTGTGGAATTGTCTTGGGGTGATTTCCCAAGAGCCCAACCTCAGAAGTGATTTGGTCTGAACAATTACTATGGAAACCCCATTCTCTTGGCTCAGAAGACAAATTCCAGAATAAATAAAATGAAATAAAATCTAACCTCCTCTTGATTTTTCCTGACTTCAGACATTTCTACTGTGCATGTGAGATATCTTGTTACGCAAGGTGAGGAATTGGTAAGGAAAAAGCTGAACACCTCGAAAAGAACGATGTAAACCTGCTGAGACTATTTCCTAAGTTATAAAAAACCCTTTGTTCTGAAATGAACATGGCAGCAACTAACATTAGATGTCTGAGAATTCTTTGGAGGTTAGGCTAGATATTAGGGGAAGTTGTAAAGTCCTGTAAGGTATGATAAACTCATTTGAACATTACTTTAAATTTGTAGGCAGTTCCATAGCAAAGGGGTTGTTTCATACCTTTCAGTTCAGTATATCAACATATTTCTGTAATTCTAAAGTTCATTTTGTATTTTTTAAACTAAAACACTTTTTGAATCCCTTTTCTTCTGGACTGCTCCATTTAGGGGGAAAGTGCTTTGAGGAATTTGATGCTATATACAAATAACAACAAAAAATGCTGCTTCTTCCTCCGCCTCATCTTCCCTGTCCTCCTCTCCCCAGTGAGTACCTAGAGGACACTGCATGCCAGATGAGGACAAATGGCATTGGGGATCTGGGGAGCACTTGTGCCATCAAAAGTGCTCCTCCCTGCAAGGAACCCACCTGCCTGGAGCAGCTGCTGAAGCCACCACTGCCCACAGAGCAGCATGGAGTCCCCTGAACCTGGAGCCTGAGATGAGCCAGGGACACAGCAGCAGCCAGTGAGCCTGCAGGTCACCTCTCTGAACTGGGAAGAAGAGGAAATGGAATTGGAACCCAGAGCTGGGAGAAGGATCTGCTAAAATGTTCAAGAGTAGCCTGAGCTTGGCAGCACCCTTCCAAGCTTCCTGTATATCATGGAGACCTTTCCTCACTCGCCCAGTACCTCATCTCTGAAGATACTTGGGTCTGTGGAGGGAACTGGTAGCACATGCAGATCTCAGATTTATTCATACTTCACAAGCACTGATGGGTACATTAAAGAAGAGACTATAAAAGCATTTAGGTTTTAAAAAATCTAATAAGGATATTATATTAGTGATTTAATAATGCATATAATCTCACTTTGGCTTTTTCACTTTCTGAAATTAACACATTGATTGGTTTCTTTAGTACTCACATTTGATCAATTTCTTTAAGACCCACTCAAAGGCCTTATAACTGCAGTTTATTCCATGTATCTTCCTATATTAGCCAGAATTCTCAAGGGAAAGAGAACCAACAGGAGATACCTGCAAATATTATGATAGTCTTATATAAATTGTCTCATATGACTATGAGGTTGCACAATTCCAAATCCTAGGGCAGGCAGCAAGTCAGGAACTCTGATGAAAGTCTTTGATGAATTCTCCAGGAGAAGATGGCTGGCTGAAGTACAGATGGAAATTCTCACTTCTAACTGCTGAAATCCTCACTTTTCCTTTAAAGCCTTCAATCAATTGGATGAGACTTCTCTCATTGTTGAAGGCAATCTCCTCAGGTGATTTTAGATGTAATTAGCCATAGAATCAATCAAATTACTGATGATTTAACTCCACAAAATATCCTCACAGTAACAGTCAGGTAAGTGCTTGCTTGACCAAATAACTGACACCATCACCTGGCCAAGGTGACACATGAGCCTAACCATCATCCTTCCTTTAATAAATCAAACTCTGTGCCTTTCTGCCCCTTTCCTTCTCTCTCTTTCTCTCTTCCTGCAATCCTCCTTTCATCCACTGCCTTGAGTAACATTTAAGAAGGACCCATAGTCATTCAATACTATACAATAATATAATTTTTATATATCCTAAATATTAGGGACATTGATTTTCAACTATTCTTACTTGGAATTTATAAATATATAAACCCATCTATATTTTTCAATCATGTAGCTTAACTTTTGTAGAATAGGAAGAATAAATATACTTACCTAACTCCTTTTATCTGAGAAGATTCTGCTTTGATGAATGAAACATCTTGTCTTTATTTTTCTTCCTCTGCTCTCTCAAGAGAAGAGCTTCCCCACCCAGCATGGATAAAGACAACTGGACCAAGGTGAGAGAGATTATTCTTATCTGGATACCTGCCACCAGAATCATTGGGAGCCCCTTGTTCTATATTTTTTATTGGCTTATTTCATGACTGTCCTTGGAAACATCCTGATCATTACCCTGATTGTTATAAATTAATTATATGCTCCACTCACCCATGTATTTCTTCTTTAGCAATTTCTCTTTCAGTGAAATTTTAATTATCAAATGTGTTGCTCCAAGATGACAGGTTTCCTGTTAGAGAACAACATCTCAGTTAATGAATGCTTTGCCCAGTTTTATTTCCACTTCCTCCCTGGATGCTTTGAGTTCACCCTTTTTGCAGCCATGATCATGATGTTGCATTTTGTAGTCCCCTTCTGTGTCCATCTTGTCATACTCTCCTGGGAAGGCAGCTTTCTCCTCATCCTCCCATCCACAATCCTTAAGGCAGGACTGCCAAATTGTGGCCCCAATGAGACTGATCACCTTTTCTTTAACAGTGCCTCCTCCTCCTCTACTTGGCCTGGGCTGATATACCTGTTATTTAGCTATTGGATTTCCTCAGCTCCATTGTCCTGCTCATCAGCTCCTCCGACTCACAGTGGTCTCTTATATTACATCTTATGCACAATTATGAATATACCTTCAGGCCAAGGTCAATGCAAAGCTTTTGCCACTAGTGCCTTTCATTTCACTCTAGTACCCATGGGCTATGGAAGCTCCATCTGTGTATGTCCATCCCTCACAGAAGAGCAGCCTGCACCTAAACATGATCCTCTTTATCCTCTACAGTGTCAATCCACCTCTCTTGAATCCCTACTTTTCAGTGTATAGAAAAAAATTGTGAAAGATGCCCTGAAGGACACCATAGTTAAGGACTGGGACTTCCTTAAAGGGATGAAGTCCAAGTGAGGGAAACTTTGAGAATCATCCCAGACTTGGGATTCTCACCCTTGTAGAGAATGAGTTCAAAAATTGATATAATAATGGGGGGTATATCTATGCTAAACCTTCATATTACATCATATCATAATAATATAGTCAAACTGGATTCAAATATGTCTCTTTTTTTTTTAAGATGCATGAATAAATAGTAAAAGTATAAATTGGGGTCCTAGTAGTTTGTGGTATTTATGGGCCCCAGAAAATCATGCTCTTAGGACTAATCCATTCCTGTGGGTGTGAACCTGTTGTAGGTAGGACTTTTGATTAGGTATCTCCAGTTAATGGCCTTTTGACTAATTTACTTCAGTGAGGCCTGTACCAGGTTGCATTTTAATCCTCTTGCTAGAGTCATTTATGAACAGGAAGAATATGGAGAGATATACAAGGAACAACTCCAGCAACTAGAGAAAGAAAGCCCCAGAGGTGAGAAGCTGTAGATAATTGAACAGAGAAGCAGAGAAAAAGCCATGATGCAGGAAGCTGAAGGAAAAGAAGCCCAGAGAAGGAGGGAGAGTGCCAGTAGATGCTGCTGTATGCCTTGCCATGTGCTTTGCCATATCAACAGAAGGAGGTCTTCAGAGAGAAAAGCATCACCTGATGATGCCTTGATTTGGACATTTTCACAAGCTCAGAACTGTAAGCTTGTAAGTTAAAAAATCTCTATTTCAAAAGCAAGCCCATTTCTGCTTTATTGCTTTCCGTACCTTTTAGAAAACTAAAGTAGTGATTTTGCTAGTGACAGTTTTAGCCATAGATGTTGTCATTAATTGACATGGTGGTGGTGCTGCCCTTGCATGATGCTGACCCCCAGGTACTTGGCCTGCTTCTTACAGATCTGAGCCTTCCACCAAGACACTTTGTACCCAGTCTGTGTTAAAAGTTATAGGAGAGTCTGGGTCCCTTTCCAGCAGTCTTCTTCTGTTTCACTGGCAAGCAGGAGATCATCTACATAATGTAAGAGAGAACATATGCAGTTTTCTTGGGGGTAGGTGGCCAAATTGCTGCCAAAGCTTCCCCAAAAAGGGTAGCGGAGTTTTTGAAGACCTGCGGGAGCCGGGTCCAGGTTAGCTGAGTGTTTTGCCAGGTTTGGGGATCCTTCCATTCAAAGGCTAACAGTGGCTGGCTCGTGGGGGCCAGCCGCAGGCAGAAGAAGGCATCTTTCAGGTCCAGGCAAATGAACCAAGCAGCTTCAGGCAGCAGCTGTCCTAACAGGGTGTATGGGTTAGGAACAACCTGATGTAAGGTGAGACTGGCATTATTAATGCCTCATAAATCCTGCACTGGTCAATATCTGGTCCTATATGGCTATTTTACTGGCAATATGGGGTATTTCAAGGTGACTGGCATTTGATTAGGATCCCCTCTCTCTTTAGGTGGGCTATATGTTCGGCTATGCCCAATTGTGCCTCAGGGGGATCAGATACTGCCTCTGCAGTATCCTCTGCAGATCACTCAAGGCTTCAGGTCAGTGATGATGGGTGCTTGGTTCCGTGCCATTCCCAGTGGGATTTTTCTGCCCAAACCTGGGAGAAAAGTTCCAGCAGTTTTTCCAGATTCTGACCTGAACTTTCTTCAGCATGAAGTCTCCATTCTTCGCTTCAGGGCACGGCGACGAGGAGTGTGAGGCCGGTCCCCAGGCTTAAGCTTGCTGCCCCTTTAAGTTTGAAGGTAATCTGGGCCCCCAGTTTGGTTAAGATGTACCTACCAAGCAGGGGATCTGGACATTCAGGCAGGTACAGAAATTCTTTAGTTACTTCGTGGCCACTGAGCTGGCAAGTTCTTGACTGGCAAAAAGGCTGTTGGTTTGACTGGCCCCCAGTCGCTATGATATTAGCAGTTTTTCCACTAAAGGGGGCAATGGGGGTTGTGACCACAGAATGTTCAGGACCAGTGTCCACCATGAAAGTCATTGACTGGCCCCCAACTTGTAGTTTGACCATGGGCTCATGGGGATCAATTTCCAGTGAGCTTGGTTGCCCCTATTCAGGGTTGTGTCCTGCCAGCCCGAGAAAATGGTCGTGAGACTCAGGTCGGTATTTCCCTTTAGGGATGTTCCCTCTAAGTGCCTGAGTCTTTTGGGGGCTGTCATTTTTCCAGTGTCCACTCTCTCTGCAGAAAGCACATTTGTCTCTGGCCAGCAGCACCCTTCTGGTGCTTGTCCCCCCTTTTCAAGGTGATCCTTCTAATCTGGTGGGGTCAGGATTTCCTAAGGCTGCTGCTAGTAGGGAGGCTTGATGTTTTATTTGCTTCTTGGCTTCTTGTTCGGTGACTTCATCTCAATTGATGAATACTTTGTTGGCAACTTGCAGTAGTTGAGAGATGTTCATGCCCGTGAACACTTCTAATTTTTGGAGCTTTCTTTTGATGTCCGTTGTTTGTGCTACAAAAAAGGCATTCACCATCCTCTGGTTTTCCAGGGCTTCTGGGTCAAAAGGAGTGTAGATCCTGAAGGCCTCGCAAAGCCATTCACAGAAATCTCCCAGAGACTCATCGGGCTTTTGAGTAACTAAAGTCATCTCTGTCATGTTTGTGGGTCATTTTGCCCCCTCTCAGACCCCTTCAAGGAGGGCTTCCCAGTATTATTGGAGCACAGCCAGTCCCTGTTAAGTGCTGAAGTCCCAGTTAGGCTGGGTTTCTGGTGCCACTTCTCATGCCCAATCTTCTGGGTTTAAGACACCAGTAGGGGCCTGCTCTTGCAGCCACTTTCGGGCTTTCATCAGAATTCATCGCCTCTCCTCCGTATTGAATAAAGTCAGGAGGAGTTGGCGGCAATCATCCCAAGTAGGACAGTGGGTTTTGAAAATATATTCCATGAGATCAATAAGGGCCTGGGTTTTTCTGAGAAGTAGTGGGTTTGGTGCTTCCAGTTTAAGAGATCTGTAGTTGTGAAGGGCTGTTAGTATAATACAGGCTTCCCAGGTTGGATGGTTCCATTTTTGCTGATCTGGGTCAGAGCCTGTGTTTCATGGAGGAACATCTGTAATGTGGGTTGTGCCAACTGGAGTCTCCTTGCTAGTGGGGTTGCAGGGCTTTCATCATAGGGGTTGATGTTCCCTGAGGGGCCAAAGGTGGAGGGTTGCTGAGAAATCTGCATTTTCCTGGGCTAGGAGGAGAGACTAAAAGTGGGGGTGTTTCTGGGAGATCTTCCTGTGCTCTTGGGCCAGGAGGAAGGGCTAGGGCAGCCGAAGCGCATGGTGGTGGGGGTGGGGGTGGGTCCTCCTCCAAGGACCCTTGATGAATGATTGGCTTCCAGAGCCCTGTTTCCTGTGCAACCAGAACCCTGCTCTGTCCTTTTCCAATGCACAATTGAACCCAAGGGGGCAGAGTCTGGGCTATCTCCAACCAAGAGTTGATGTAGGGAAACTGATTGGGGTGGCCAGGAGTTCCTGTGACCACCAGCCTCACTGCATGGACCCTGGGTATATCCAGTGTCCCTTCCGAGGGCCAGTCGACATTAAAAGTGGGCCACTCTACTTCATATAAGGCTCAGAGGGTGCCGGGGTTCATCCGGATGCCATAATCTCTGGAAAAACCCTTCTTGAAATTTTTGAGCATGCAGTTTAAGACAGTAGGTTTTGACTGTGATGAGCCCATACCCTGCATTGGTTGTGCAAGACAGACAAAGGAAGGGGTGCCTCTTTCAAGGCCACTCACATACCCACCTGTCCGTGTCTCTCACAAGAACTTAGGCTCTTCTAAGCTAAGGTGCCTGGGCAATTTCCAGGTGAGCTGTTGTGCCAGATGATGTAGCCATGGAAAACAGGTTGGGGCCAACACTGGCTCCATAGCATATGCTAAGAAGTCAGACTGGTATGGCAAGCACAAGCCCCTACCATCCACATTCACTCGCACAGTCACCAGAGATTATGCAGTCCCTCCCACAGGGGTTGCCCTATTCTGGAATCTCAGTACTCAAGATTTCAGGAGGTGATCAGTATCCTTTTCCATCTAGAGATGGACCTGACTCAGGGCTTGGCACCCGGGGCCTTACCTTTTCAAAGTCTTCTGGCACTGTTCAGTCTGCTTTCCCACTGAGTCAGGCCAGGGTGTAGGGACATGGCCTGTGGGGACGGCCTCAGTAGGAGGTCCCATCAAGAGGACAGGTGGTGTGCACCTCATTTGCTTGGAGATTGCCATTGGCCACACCCATCAGCCCCAAGCCAGAGGCAAAATGGGCCTGCTCATTTGGGTTTCCTGGTCAGGGAACCAAATGTTGTAGCAGAAATGAGTCTTACATGATGAGTAAGCCCAAACAGCACTCAAAGAGGTGGAGGAACAAAGTTTTATTACACGTGGGCCCAGAGGAGATTTCAATCTCCAAATTCTGAGCCCACTTTTCCGATTTTCATGTTTATATTGATACACTCAGCAGGCAAATTCCTCAGCAAGCAGGCAGGTGGGGTTACAAAAGCAAAGAAGCTAAGTTAGTTTATCTTTCTAAAAGAAGAAGGTGATTAGGGAGGGAAAAGAGTCATTATCTGTTTAGAATTGTAAATTTCAATTCAAAGGGGCAGTCTGGGGTGTTTATCTTCCTGACATGGATTCCAAGGAGAAAAGGAGAGGATGGAGGGAAGAGAGAGGCTGGAGACCATGGGGAGTTTATTTTTCTTGAAGCAGTGGGTTTCTGCTGAGGGCAGGGTTGGGGGTCTCCGCACTTCCCTTATAAGGGAACCCTATAAGGTTATAGTCTCTGCCCAGCCTATAAGCCTTGGTAACAACTGGTTGGCAAGTGAGACAGGGAAGAGACCAGTATACTCTCCTGGTATATGGTATGTATCACCACAAATGGTAAGCTAACTATCTATGAGGAAAAGGCCTTTCCTTAACCACACTGTCCGCCAGTTCTCCTACTGTTCCCTGTCTTTCAGGATTGTTTGTTTGAATAATTGTTCTCCCAACCCACTCCCTCCCCACTGAAATGCACAATATTTATTCAAAACACTGTGATGTACAAAATTTACCTAAAGTTCCATAATCACTGAATAACAGGAAAAAACTTAGTGAACTTCTGAACATTTGCATAATGAACACAGCCAGTTACCCAATATGAAAATCCTCACTGCCTTAAAGCATAAAATGATATTGCTAAAGGCATAGTTTTTTTTTTAAGATTTATTTATTTATTTATCCC